>BHFT01030265.1:0-21746 GCA_004320025.1 Laticauda laticaudata | reverse complement strand
CCCCCCCCCCCCTCCATACATCCCCAACTTACCTATGTAAACTTGTACAATATAATTTTTGGTAATTTGTTTCTGCTCAGGGCATTATTTCAGTGAACAAACTAAAACCTTCCAAAGCATCTTAACCAAATCAGACCAATTATATATGTATTTATTTATTTATTTGAAGCATTTCTATAGCTGCCCATCATACAACAAACTCTTTTTTGCTTGGTCTTTTTTCCCTGACACTACCGTTTTTCAAAGAAGCATCGAGGATATTGGTAACTAAAGTGAAACAATGAAAAATAATAATAAAACGACCAGAATAACATTTGTTAAGGTGGACAAAAAAAGCTAGGAATTAATATTGTGGTGTCTGGCAGTCCACGCTACAAGTAGTCCTCGACTTACAACAATTCATTTAGTGATCATTTAGAGTTACAACAGCACTGTGAAAGAAGTGGCTTATGGCCGTTTTTCACACACGACTGTTATAGCATCGTAACATGATGAAAATTGAAACACTGGTCAACTGACTCATGTTTATGATGGTTGCAGTGTCTTGAAGTCACGGGGTTCCCTTTTGCAACTTTTTGGCAAACCACATCAATGAGGAGACCAGATTCAACTGTGCCCAAAAAATGGAGCAAAACTCACTTAACAAATGTTTCACTTAGCAACAGAAACTTTGGGCTCAATTGGGATCATATGTTGAGGACTACCTGTATTCACTTGTTGTCCAGCAATGATCAAGAAGATGCCAAAATGATAGTAAAATAACACAATTTTCCTTCTGTGAGGGAAAAACAGGCCAAGGGTGGAAAAAAACAGGACAAACATGTGGAAAAGGAAAAATAATATATTATTCTCTCCAATATTCTACCAATCCTACATAATTGAATCATCATTGGGACAAATAACCGGCTCCAATCATCAGAATTATTGATGATAATGGTGATGTTCATTGTGATCTGTTACAAGTCTCCTGCCTCTGTTTCTCCCTTCCAGTCATGTGGTCCAGAATAAAGCTGCTATTAAGCACTGGAAAGAATTCCAGAAACCATTCTCTGTATCCTTTCCTTCATCTCCTTCCATTAAGTTTTCCCTTTAAGGTGGCTTCTTTTCCTCAGTCAGCTGCTTGGGAGATCTGCCGAGTTCGAGGGATGCTTTCCCATTTCCTGATCTGGCTGAAAGAATAATAGCAAAGCTGGGCAGGAGGATCATAGAGTTGGTGGAATGGGTAACACAAAAGGAAGCTAAGCTGCTGACCTTCTGGTTTCCCACATGGTGATTGGGAGAGTCTCTGCAAAAGGACCAGTCAGTGCTTTTCTCTGGCTTCCTTCTTGTGTCTCAACTCCAAAACAACAGAAGTGTTGGCTGGCTTTATTGGCTACATCTGGAAAACATGGCATCCACTTGGGTCATACTGGGATTGTTGGCAGAGAGTAAAATGCAGAAGACCAAAATCAGCAGAGTTTTAGTGACAGCTGCAGTCCTCAGATTTTTTTTTTCATAAGGACTGTTTTTTTCTGGAAAAAATGGCTTGAAATGTTTGCCCATAAAACTTCTGTTTTGTTCTTTATGTGAACTTTTCAGCTGGCTTTTAACTGGTTTTTTAATCTCCGGGGATTTCTGGACTGCCTTCCTGGACTTTGGCATTGCAAAGTGTCACCTGTTGATTCTGCAGATCAAAATGCAATGTACAAAAGCATATTTCATAAATGTAGCATTATTCCAGTATTTCATTCTAGAAACCCAGTTTGGGGTAGTGCAGAGTTTCTCAACTCTGGCGGCTTTAAGATGCCTGAACTCTGATTATTTGTAATTTTAATTTTAATTTCAACTCCCAGAATTCCTAAACCATCACTGCTTGAAGCCAGGTTTTAGTCCCATCTTAGACACAAAGCCAGCTGGATGACCTTGGGCCACTTCATCTCTCTCAGCCCCAGGAAGGAGGGAGGCAAACCACAAAAACATTGCCAAGAAAAAACTTCAGGGACATATCAGGCAGTCATCAGGAGTCAAAAACTGACTCAAAGCCACCAAAACTAAATAAAATTTCAGTTGAGCTACAAACTTTCACTGTATACATTTGAACTAGCTTTATAAAAAATTGCTAAGATTTTAGTTTGGTTAGATTTATGAAATTTAAAAAATGTGTCTCCTTAAGGAAAGCAAGAATTCTTTACACTTGGATTCAGCACCCATCTCCAGTGGGCACATACGTTAGTTTCTTTCAGAGGGTGAGGTTTTATGATTATACCCTGCCAGTTGTTGCTTGCAAAATGAGGACAACTCCATGAGCAAATAAAAAAATAAAAAATATACATTATTCACCAATGCGCTTCCTATTGACAGGCTGCTTCAGTTACTGCTTCAGAACTGCTATTCAGTTCCCTCTAGTTTATCTAATGAACAGAAAGTCCTTATTATCTGTGGGTCAGGATAGTGGGATGCTAGGAGGATTTTTACAATTCTCCACAGTGTAGTTTTGAATTATTCACATACCATCAAGAGGTTTTTGGAAACTACATGTATAAAAATAAATATAGTGGGATGCATGTTCCTTCGATAGAAATGTTGTAAAATAATCCTCTTTTTACCACCACAATTGGGATCAGAATTTCAGTTGCTAATCAAGATGGTTGTCAGGTGAACCGCACCTGATTTTATGGCCTTTTTGCCACAATTGTAAAGTGAATCACATGGTTGTTGAGCAAATTTGTTTTTCCTTGTTGATTTTGCTTGTCGAAAGCTTTCAGGGAAGCTTCAGAGAATGCTGTAGCCACACATGCCAATTGCCATGCGCCTAAATTTTAATCACACAACCATGGGGATGCTGTAACAATCCTTTGTGCAAGGACCAGTTGTGAGTTCTTTTTTTAATGCCATAGTATATTCAAAAACTTGCTAAATGAATGGTTTTAAGTTGATTACCCATATATGAACTAGGCTCACACCAAGATTGATATTTTCCTTTTGTTTTTTTTAATGCCAGGATGGCACAGAACAAATATCTTGCAGCGAAGCTGAAAAACTACTTGCGTGAAGATAAAATTCAGTTATGGAAGCCTCCATACACCAACAGCAACAAAGAAGCTGGGGAGGAGCTGAAGGTAAGCTGGCAAGTCACTACTGTTGCGTCATGCATTTTTATGGCTTTTTGTATTCTTAGCAGATTCGTTTTTATTGCTCTAGGATCTCACCCGGCAATATTCAGCCAGGCTCAATTACAGTGGCAATGAAATAGAAGCTCTCCTGGAAGAAATACGTTGCAAAGCTGTGGAGAGAGGAATGGGAAATGAAGCTTATAAATCAACGGGCGTGGCAACCCTTGAAGTAGCCTTACCTTCAAGGATGGGTAAGGTAAGCAGCTGCTTCCTATTGTCTGAAGAAAGTCTGTCAAATGTGCATGAGGCATGTGCATTTTTGTCACATATTGAGCAATAATAAAGGTGGTCCTTGACTTGCAACTGGTTGCTTAGCTACCATTCAAAGTTATAACCTCCAGACTTATGAGCCGGATTCACAGTTCTGATGGTCGCATCCCCACTACCAGTCATATGGCCATTGTTTTATGACAGTTTTGCTCAAAACCAATCACTTGCAGTTTTTTTAGCAAAATGGCGCCTATAACAAACAATAGATTCACTCACAATCTCTATGTTCACTTAAGGACCACCATAAAAACTGTAAAATTGGGTGGGCTGCCTTATGGTTGTAACTTGAAGACTACTTATAATTCATTTCTATACGAATAAATGATACCATTAATTAGTTACATGTCATTAGGCCACTGTTGATTCTTAGTAGTTTTATAGATAGATTTTTCTCTTTGACAGTTTATCCTTCAGCTCTTCCAACATCCCCATCGCCACGCTTAACTGAGTACATCCACTTTGCTGATGGTCAACTTCATCTTCTCTTTCCTTCCTTCTATCCCAACATTATAGACTTTTCAAGAGATGGGATACTTTGCATTGATTGGTTATATGCTATCAAGTTGATGTTTCTCCTCAACCTGGCCCTTCAGCTGTTCCAACAGCACTCCCTTTGCTACTGTAACTTGAGCCTCGTCATCTTGCTTCTGGTCATCTGTTTCCTTCCACCTTCTCCAGAAAAATGGAGACTGTTTAGTTTATTTGTGTATAAGAGAATAGGGTAGGAATCCCTCAGAATTGTCTTTTTTTCATAAGCCCAGAGGAGGCAAACTTTCAAGACAAAATGTTAGTTCTGTTCTCATTACACACTGAAGCAGAAAATGTCTGTCTACGTTTTAACCTAATGTCTGTTAGGCAAACCCAGCTGATGTGGTTGTGTTTACCATAAAACTTAGTCAATTGTCTCAGCAGTGATTAAGGTAATAATAGATAAACATGTTGTAGAAATACTAATAAAACTTAGTTCATTCTCCCAGGATTGTAAAAGGCAACTGATTAGGGGAAAATAGCTCCAGATGAAATTATTGAATAAAAGCAATGAAGTGCGTTTGGCAACAATTTCTGGCTAAGACTGAAAACTTCACCCGTCCTCACGTTAAAAAGAATGCTCGTTTAATGGGAATAAAGCATGGCGCTATCTTCACTATTATGGCATACATTTATTTCAGTGGTTCATTAAAAACGCTATCCATAAAAAAGTTCCTGTACTTAACAATGGCAGGAAAACAATCCAAGTGCTTTTTTTAGTTAGGCCAACATGATGGTCGGTTGTTGCTCCTGCTATTGCTGCTGGGAAACCAGAGCTGTTTCAGTGACATCCTCACAATCATGTATTTACAACAGTTGCAGGTAGCATTCCAGAGTCACATGATCACCATTGGTAAGCTTCCAAAAAGCAAAGTCAATGGGGTATACTGGATTAGGTCAACAACGACCTGATTACTTAACAACTGCAGTGATTCATTTAACAGCCCTGGCAAACAAGGTTATAAAAATGGGTGTGACTCACTTAACAACTTCCTTGTATAGCAACACAAAATTTTGGTCCCAATTGTGGTCATAAATCAAGGATTATCAGTATTGAATTTTTAAAGACAAAGTACATGTATTTATTTGAAATTGATGCTTGTACTTTAATAGGACCAATATCAGGAACAATCTGCAAGTGAAGAGATTTTCAAGAATGTCTCTGTATAGATTTGTTCTGCCAAATTCTTTTTATACTCATTTTCTTTCAGGTTTCATGGGTTTAATTACAGTCATTGGTTCTAGAATTGAGGATTGTATTGTTCATTGCAATTTCTTTTCTTTCTCTTCTTATTTCTTTCCCCTCCTTTGCCATGTATGTATATAGGACTAGACTGAATATTAAGATTCCCATTTGCTCTGTGTTTACTAATGCATATAAATTGGAAAGAAAAAAAATGAAAAAAGTAAGGAAGGAGTGGAATGAAACCAAATTTATGTTAAAGAATATTGCTAAGCTGATCAGAACAACATCTACAATTCCTAAATGAAAATATTGAATTTTTAATTAGCAGTGCCGCTCTGTAAATAAGACCAACATGCTTGAATACCCAAATCTTTTATATCACCTTTAAATGAACCAGTATTTTCTGTTTTTCATAGATGCAAAAGAATATACTGGAAACCAAATTGGTTATCACAGGCAAAGAGCTGCGATCCCAGTAAGTACCATTCACTAAAGTGCTTTGCTAAAAGTTCCTGTAATTTACTTTATATAATTGCATACTATAATGATATCATAGCATACATGCTATACAGATCATTTGTGTATGTTTGTTCTCAGAAGGGAATAAACATAGAACAAAATTATTTTGCAGTTCCTCAGTTTGAATGTAGAAATAGATTTTCACGGTATAGATAGTCTTCCACTTATGACCACAATTGTGACTGGAATTTCCATTATAAGTCACATTATAAAGCATCACATGGCCTGAAGAGCACAGGTTGCAGCCATGTGATTACAGGATGCTGCAACTGGTTGTAAATGGAATCCATTAAGTAAGGGCCCAAATTACGTTCATTGGGATGGGTGGGGTAGTGCAGTGGCCATAAGAGATGATGGGTCATAAATCCCTTTTTCTGCAACCACCGCAACTTTGAATTGTTCTTAAACAAATGGTCATAAGTCTAGGTCTGTAGATATAGTGTTATGAAAAGATATACCTTTAAAATATATTGTTTATTTTTAAAAATGTTTATTCCAGAGCAGTGGATTCCTTGGTGTGGGCTTGGAGTGTGTCTGGAATTGTGACTTCGATGGCATTAAGAGGAATAGTCTGGCTAATTCACCCTGTTATTTTATCCTTTCAGAAATAGAAAGGATTTTCACTTGTTCTTATCAAGATTGCAAAAAATCTCTTTGGTTGCTATCATGATGTATTAAAATAATTTTGAAAAATTAGCTTTTTAAAAAGTGCATAGCTATATAATCATGAAGCTGAATTGCTTTTACCACCCACTGAAACTGCATTAAAGTAATTATAAATAAGAAGCAACCGGTATAAAGATAATTTTGAAAAATTAGGGGTTTTTTTCCCAAAAGGTACATAGCAGTTTAATCATGAAGCTGAATTGTTTTGCCTAACTATTGTGCTTCTTTCCAGAATAGCACCAACATATGGATTTGAAAAAGACTGCATTAAAGTAATTATAAATAAAAAACTATTGATATGAGATAATTTTGCAAAGTTAGGTTTTTTTTTTCAAAAGGTACCTAGTTGTATAGCTGAATTGTTTTTGCTAGCTATTGTTCTTCTTTCCAGAATAGCACAGACATATGGATTTGAAGAAAACTGCATTAAAGTAATTATAAACAAGAAGCAACTGGAATTAGGTATGTATCTTGTGTCTAAACGTGTTATCAGAATAATTGTTTATTCCTCTTCTAAATAGAGCTGTTCCTACAGCTATGCACTTAAGTTTCTACTTCAGAAGTCCTCCTGCTGATTTCACCTGAAACATCAGTTGGTTTCCATTTTTCAGGAAAGACACTAGAAGAGCAGGGAGTCACCCACAATGTCAAAGTGATGGTGCTTGAGCTGAAGCTGAGTGAAGAAGAAGCCAGAAGAAAAATCCGTGAAGAAGAGATACAGTATGAACAAGAGGCCTTAAAGAAGAAAGAGATCAATCAAAGGATGCAGAGGACAAAAAGGGGGCTAGAAATACTTGCAGAAAGAGGTAAAGGAACTCTTTCCTTAAGTCCCAGACTACTATGAGTACGATACACAGAGAGAGAGGAGGGAGACATTCTTCTTTCCTTCAGATCATCCAACACTTGTCATGCCACCTTTTTTCCTTTAAATTTCTTATCAACTCCATTCAACCATGATTTTCTTGGTCTTTCCCTTGATTTGACCTTCTTATATTCTTTTTGCAATTTAGTAGTAATTAGCATTGGGCATGCACTTCTATTCAAGTTCAGGACCAGACCTTTTTTTTTTTGCTATAACAACCCAGTCAGGTAGATCGAGCTGAGAGAAAGTGACTGATCCAGAATCAACATGTAAATTTGTGTGACTGAGAGTGGCGAGTTCAGCTCAGATTAAATGCGTTCCTCCTGCTTCCCCCCCCAAAAAAGATTTGCTAATCATTGAGTTATTATTTAGAAAGAACTATCATCTTATACTTTGTAAAATAAGCAACTCTTCTTTTACAATCATGGAGTTTGAATGAGGAAAATAGTATTCATTGTTATAAAGCTTTAATTGAGAAACTGAAAAATTCAGCCTTTTGGATGCAACAGTGGTGGGATTCAAATTTTTTTACAACTGGTTCTGTGGGTGTGGCTTGGTGGACGTGGCAGGGAAGGATACTGTAAAATCTCCAGTCAGAGGCGGTATTTGCTGGTTCTCTGAACTCCTCAAAATCTCCAGAACTGGTCAGAACCTGCTGAATACCATCTCTGGGATGCAACAAGATTCCTGATTGGAAAACTCCTATGAAAATCCTTGCCTATAAATAAAGAATGAGGGGATTAGATTGGTCATTGTGGTCCAGTTTTATAGGCATGTGAAGGAACTCCTGATCCTCATTTGGGGACTTGTCATCTGTTATCAGGCTGATGGCCGCCCTATCCCTTTGAGTAGTTTGCTGGCACAACCCTCCAAGACTGAGGTTAAATAAAGCAAGATTTTCAAATCATTTTCACTAAAAATGCTGTACTTGTAAAATTGTATCTTTTCTGCCACATTAAACATTGATTATAATGTTGGGGGATCTCCAGTATCTTCATTAAAATATTGGGGGAAGGTCTATGTGACCCTCAAAATTTAGGTTGTTTCACTTTTTATTTATTTAAAAATAAGTCAAGGTTATTGAAACGGGTTGGTTTTTTCTGTGCACATGCTCTTTTATAGAAAATTCTTTCGATCCAGACAACACACCTTACTTAGACATAGCAAACCAGACTGGAAGAACTATCCAGATTCCTCCCCAAGCCAAAAAAGTAAGCATGAACTCTACAAAAGCTGTGCTCTGTTCTGCCAGTCCATCTCCCCCACCCTGCTTGACAGCCAAGGCTGTTTTGTTTGAAAAACAATTTCACTGTTAAGCTTTGTTATGAGTAAAAGGTTTCTTCGCCTCCTCCTTGTTTTTGCAGGCTCTTTTAATTGCCATGGGGTACCATGAAAAGGGTAGAGCTTTCCTCAAAAAAAAAGAATATGCTGTGGCCTTGCCGTACCTGTTGGATGCAGATAAACTCTTTTGGTAAAAAAAAGAAAGAAAGAAATCTTGCTTTCCTTTTGCAAAACTTCTTTTAGCAGTAATTACAGTGCTTCTTCACCTAGCAATTTTATGTACTTGTTAAAATGGGCCAAAAACATTTTGCTTCTCTTCTTGTCATTTCCAAATGTGCTTAGCCCACAACAATAGAAAGAAGCTTTAAAAGCTAGCCTTGACCTCAGCTGTGTTGGCAACATTGTCACTGAACCAACAATCCCAGAATGTGGTAACACAGTACAGGTAGTCCTCGACTTACAACCGGTTACTTAATGGCCATCTGAAGTTACAAAAGCTACTTAACAACTCAGGTTCCAAACAATATCCTGATTGCATTTTGATCACTCAGCAACCAGCTCTCCTTCATGGTGCCCCATAGTTAGTTGACTGTGATTGATGACAGTTTTGCCGGAAGCCATTTTTTACTTTTGACTCCTGGCAAAAACTGACTCCTAGGGAGCAGTAGGTTCGCTGGAACACCATTACAGAAAAGGTTGTAAAGTCAGGCCCAGTCACATGGTGACCCACTTTACAACTGTCACAACTGGCAACCATAATTACCAGGCTCCATTGTAGTTGTAACTCGAAGGCTATCTGTACTCAGAAACAGAAAGAGACGTCTTGTGCTAGCGAGTCTGGAGATAAGGGCATAACAAGGTTGCATATTGATCTCTTTCCCAGCCCAAACGTGAACCTCACAAACTCAGGATATAAGCATAAAGTTCCAGAGAAGCTGTGGGAAAGACTTCAAAGATCCACCTTCTAAGCATCCCTGACAGAAACCAGTTCAGCTCCTCCTAACAGCCTTGGGATCCGTTTCCATTCTAGCCAGTTTGCCTGGAGGTACCTGAGGCTTCTGTAAAGTTGTGTTGTTGTGGCTCAGAAAGAAAGGAGCTGACACATTGGTGTTTCTTTCGGAGTTGGGCATATCCCGCACTTCCCTCGTCTATATTTTGGCTGTTCACTGTGTCTTGGGTGGCATTGCTGCTCCATACCCTTTTTTGGGGATTTCATTGCTGTCATTCTATTTCACTCATCCTGTCCCGCAGATGTTCAGTACAGGATCCTGTCGTTATTCACCTGGCTTACAAGATCCCTGATACAATGTGTGGCTGTACCATAGTCCTTGGCTTATAATCACAATTGGGAGACAAATTTCTGTTACCAAGCAAGGCAGTTAAAATCAAGTCACACCTGTTCTTATGTTCTTTGTCACAGTTGTAAAGTAAATCATGGCAGTCATTAAATGAACCACTTGGCCATTAAGCAAATCCAGCTTTCCCATTGACTTTACTGGTCAGAAGGTGTCTTGCAAAGTTACAAATGATGGTCATGTGATCCTGTGACACCGCAGTCATAAACATGCTAGCAGCCAGCCACATTTTTATTTTATTTGGGCCGTTGTCATTTTGAACGGCCATTAAATGAACAGTTGTAAGCCAAGGACTACCTGTATTGCACACCCCCGAGTACCTCTAATTTCCACCTGCATTTCGACAGCTCCACAGCACCTGTGTCTAATATGTTCTGCTTTTCAGTGAATGTGTCTCAGAACTCCTCACCACTGTTGATAATTATGCCGTGCTGCAACTGGACATTGTCTGGTGCTATTTCCACTTGGGCCAGCTGGAGTGCCTTGATGATGCTGAGAAAAAGCTCTTGGCCGCCCATGACTGCTTCAGAAAGTGTTACGGAGAGCACCATGAAAGGCTGGTCACCATAAAAGTAGGCTGGTTACGTGTGTTTAATGAGCCCCCATCCTCCGATCC
Source organism: Laticauda laticaudata (assembly GCA_004320025.1). Lineage (NCBI taxonomy): Eukaryota > Metazoa > Chordata > Lepidosauria > Squamata > Elapidae > Laticauda > Laticauda laticaudata. The sequence goes on along the minus strand of BHFT01030265.1, from coordinate 11,311 downwards.
ATTGAATGAATATTAAGTACATGAAAAAGAACTTCAGTGTTTTTATATTTCGGGCAGGGGGGGTTAGTCACATTGCAAGCTAGTCCAGAGTAACTTTGGGTTGTGAGATGGCAACATATGTAAATTTACTAATAAATATCCTCATTTACATTGAATTAACATTAAGCAAGATGTGCTGGAAAGAGTATTTATTCCTAAAGCTTCAAGGAATTAAACATTTAAAGGTCTGAATGTTTAAAGCCAAAATATCAGAAGCGTTTGATGGTATGCCTGTTAAAAACATTTTATTTCATTTTGCAAAGTTTCACCAGATCAGCACCAAACTGGTTGGAAGGTGATCCTTATATAGATCCTGTTATTGGGGACTCGGCTTCTAATTTTTTGTTTCTTAATCCCACTCAAATATCAGTGATTTCTGATATATAAACTTGGTTTGTTATGCTGTGATTTGTGAGATGTCCCTTGCATGTTGACCCATTTGTAAATATTTCCTTTTCTTCAGGGAAGCTCTGGGAGAGAGAAAGCTTTATTTTTGAGGCTCTACCTGCTTGAAGGCATAAGCCATTATCACAATGGCAAAGAAAAAGAAGCTGCCGAATGTCTTCAAAGAGTGAGTTATTGTGTTCCTATCAAGGTTTAAAATCCTTTCCTAAAATTTTAAATCTACACATGGGATTCCTTGGATTATGACTCCTTGATTAGCACTATAGTGCATGATGTTTTCACCACTGCACTTCTAAACAGCAACCAATTTCTGTAATTCACTCTTCTTGTTTATTTGTTTCTCTCTCTCTCTCTTTGCAGGCACATAACTTATTCCAAGAACTGGTCATAGACCCAGAAAAGATCAATAGCTTGTTACTTCTGGGTTTCTCTGCTCAAGAGGCTCGCCTCGGTCTACGAGCTTGTGATGGCCATTTGGAGCATGCTGCCAATCATATTTCCAACAGGAGGGAGGTAATGTGCCAAAGGGGTATTTTTAGGGGCAGGAAGCATGCCATGCAATTTCATAGCAGGCTGGGGTACAAAAAATTGTGCATTGTTAATAAAATTTTGCATTTCAAGAATTTGGTGCAATGTTTCTCAATCTCAGCAGCTTTAAGGTGTGTGGACTTCAACTCCCAGAATTACCCAGTCAGTCAGCTGACTGGGGAATTCTGGGAATTGAAGTCCACACATGAGACTTTCTTGGTTTTCTTACAAATTTGAAATGGCCAATTTGTCCTCTGTTTGCACTGAAATACCTATGAATCCCCCTATTTTCTCACCAAATGAATGGTTTGTAATATTTATTCCTTACCAAGTTTGGTTCTGAGCTAGAATTTAAAAAAAAGTTGCATGAAATTAAGCTCTTTGTTCTTCACCTAAGAGCAATGACAGTAGGCTGTTATAGATGAGTGGCCAGCTTGCCCCCTCTATCCAGCAAAGATAATGCACATTAAAATCAGGTACACTCCCTTACCCTGTCTCCCATTTCCCATCTCAGTATCATTCCAAATAAAGAACTTCCTCCTCCCTTTCTTACCAAGGCCTCTTAACTTTTCTGGGAATACATTTATCTAAGCATAAACTGTCTCTGGAATGTACATCTTATCTCCCTTCAGGGTCCTTGGTGCTCTCTGATCTTGGTTGCTTTCTTCCCTCCAGACATCTGGCGCTTTCTGAACTTGATTGCTTTCCTCCCTCCAGACATCTGGCGCTCTCTGAGCTTGGTTGTTTTCCTCTAGATATCCAGAAGAAAACAACCAAGCTGGAGAACACCAAGGACGCCACAATTCATCCCTGAACTACAAAATATTTTCTTCTATTGGTTATCTCACTTCCCTGGATAAACTTCATTCAAGGCCTGTGAGAAGCGAGGAGTAAGAAGGCCAGCCAAACCTAAAGAAAACAAAACAAGACATGGTTTCTGGGTTTTAATGAAAACATACATGCTCAAACAAAACTTTATAATATTACATTCTATTAAATATTCCAACATAACTGCTTTGCTTTGACAGAGGGGCCTGGATTCTTAGAGAAGAAGCTCTTAGATGATTTCACAATTGATACGTGAATCAGCATTTAGCTAAAATAGTGCTATGAGCAAACTGTTGAAAAACCCGGTTAAGGGTAAATGGAGAAAAATCTTTTTATCTCTGTGGTCGCTAGAAATTGGCAATGATTTTAAGATTATGACTTTGGGAACAAGCACATAGTCGAAAGGAGGGAAGGAATGCATTCAAAGTTAAGAACCAATCTATAGATAAAAAGTTGAGTGTGGAAACACAGTTTTGCTGAATAGTGAAAAAATGTCTCAACTGTTGTTCTCATATAGGAGAAGGCTCTAATACGGAGGGAGGAGAAGGCAAAAAGGAGAAAGCGGTTAGAAGGCATAAACTCTTTGAAAAGTATGGGTTATTCAGAGCGAGCAGCCAGAGAGGCACTTCACAAGTCAAAAGGGAACATTGAAGAAGCAGTGAAGGTAACGGTTACTCCTAGTGTGTACCTCTGTTCTCATTAGATCACAGCATTGCTTGCTTTAGGCGAGTCCTCAACTTTACAACCATTCATTTAATAACATTTAAAGTTATGACAGCATTCAAAAAGGTGATTTAAAACTGGTCCTTTACTTACAACTGTTGCAGCAGCTCAACAATCACATTATAAAAATTTGGTTGCTTGGCAACCAGCATGTATTTCCAATGTTTGCAGTGTCCCAGATGTCATTTATGACTTTTCCAGGAGGTTTCCAATAAAGTCAATGGGGAAGCAGGATTCGTTTAACAATTATGGCAAAAATATAAAAAACAGGCACTGGTGTATAAAACTTGTCATAAGTCGAGGACTGCCTATAAAGTGAGGACTATTTGTACTATCTTGGGATAACTCTCCTTAGTTTAGTTTCTCACATTATTCATTTTCTGCTCTAGGTTATACTTGATAATCCCCAATTGCTGTTACCAAGTGATGATGCTTCTACACCAGGGGATGACTTTCAGGTTCCCCAGGAAAGTATTGAACAGGTAAGTAGGGAATGCAGCCTGTGTGCTGTGCGCAATTCCTGTTTTCTATTCTGTTCTTCTCTTGAGGTCTTGTTCATTTCCAGTTTCCAACTTGCTGCAAGTTACTCATCCCATCTTCAGAGCATTTTGATAAGGTGCATGGGAACATTTGCAACTCAAAAAAATCCCGGTGTAACCAAGGAAGAACTCATATTGTAAGAAATGTTTTAAAGAATCCTGGTTTTAGTCAGAATTCCTTGTTTGGCGAAACCCAGTTTTTCTTCATCTAGTTTGGCTCACATTTTTTTAATGTCAAAAAATGCTAAAATAATGTGAGCCAAAGGAGGCAGGGTGGCTATTTTAATCTTCTCTGCCACTTAGTCAGGTACCAATGATTTTGTTGGCATTGTTTCTGTTTCTGCAGTGATTCCAATTGCTCATGTATTTTAAAACATCCTTTGATAGGCAGACATTCTTGATCTTGCTCTATTGGTCCCTCTTTTCAGCTGCCAGGTTCAGCTGGTAGGTTCACATCGACCAGCTGTTTTTGTGCCCAGTAATCCTCTGAAATTATCCCCTGTTCCATTGAGAGCGCATGAAACTAAGACCTTGCATCCAATTTAGATTTAGAAACTAAATTGGAAGCTATCTAAAGCAGACCATTTGCAGAGCATAGCTCTATCTAGAGCAGGGGTGTCAAATTCATGTCGCACAGCAGCATCATGTGATGCATCACAACTTTTTTACCCCTTTCCTAAACCGGGCATGGGCGTGGCCAGTGTGTGCCGCACCCAGGCTGTAGGCCGTGAGTTTGACAGCCCTCATCTAGATGCATAGCTCTCCTGTTTTAAGTAAGCAGATAAGGCCACATAATCTTTCACCCATTGCTTTATATTGTCAAATTGGAATATAAGTTTGCACCTTAATCTGCATGGATGGATGGATGGATGGATGGATGGATGGATGATGAGAGGGAGGGAGGGAGGGAAGGAAGAAAGGTATATATATGTATGTAATCCTCCATTAGCAGCCCAATTAAGATAGATAATAGTTAAGCACTGCAATCATTAAATGGGTAAATCAATGACAATGATGGACTTACAGCATCATTTCCTACTTGGACACTAAACAACTCATTGTGGTCATTAAGTGTAACATCGATTGTGACTTTTGATTTTGCTTCCATGTTCTCCATGGAAGTTTGTCGCAAATTGATTGAGAAGCCTTCAAATAGCATAAACATGGGACACTGTGTTCAACATAAATGCAGTGATTGATTGCAAAGCAGAGGGATTTTTTTACACAATTGTAACTTCAAACAGTCACTAAACAAGGCAATTGATAAGCAAGGACTCTATGGATTCTCAAATTGTTCCCAGTATAGTGCCAGAATCAGATGGTGTGATGGTTAGAACACTGCAGGCTAACTCTGCCTACTGCCAGGAGTTCGATCCTGATAGACTCCAGGTTGACTCAGCCTTCCATCCTTCTGAGGTGGGTAAAATGAGGACCCAGATTGTTGCAGGCAATACGCTGACTCTGTAAACCGCTTGGGCTGGAAAGCACATGAAGCTCTATATGAGTCTTAGGGCTATTGCTATGGGTCTCAGAGCTGGGTTTCATGCACCGTGTGTACTTCAATCCACAGAATTCCCCAGTCAGGACGGGCATTGCTGATAATCTGGGATTCTGCCTGTTGGAAAGTGCTTGTGGAAGGTGTTGGAATCTGTTGTGTTCATGTTCAACCTTAACATTTCCATTGCTCTCTGAAGTTCTAAACTGCTTTCTTTATATTCCATCTCGTATAAGGAAGTAGGTCTCTTCTGAGAGAAAGATGCCAATACTGAATTTCTTGGAAGGAGATTAAAATGTGACTTAATGTATGTTTTCACCTAGCTGGTATACATGGGCTTTAATCCTGGCATTGTGGAGCAAGCTCTAAAAATATTCCGAGGCAACATTCAGCTGGCTGTACAGACCCTTCTTCATTATGGGGGGTCCCTCCCTGCTGATTTACAGACCCCTTCGGACAGCACCACCACTTCCAATGAATCCAGCTCATCCAAAGACTCTCCTACCGATTCTGCAGGTAAAAGGCCTAGTTCAGAGATGACAGAAAGCCTACAGGACACATTGAGGCAGCGAACCAGGAGAGGCGAGAAGGTTCTTAATGTCATGTAGCAATTGGAGATGGGGTTAGTGGAAGAACTGGCATTTCCAAGTGCTGCAGAGAGGCCACGCGTTGGTGACTTTAACGTGAAGTGAAGTGAAGTGCAGGGATATCCAAACTTGGCCACTTTAAGACTTTGGGACTTCAACTCCCAGAATTCCTCAGCCAGCATAGCATAGCTGGCTGAGGAATTCAGGGAGCTGAAGTCCACAAGTCTTAAAGTTGCCAAGTTTGGGGACCCCTGATCTAGTGGCCAAGGCACCAGGACAGAAACTGGATTGTGTTGTCACCTGAGGCAGGAAAATCATCTGGGCCAGTAACCCTCAGCCCAGCCCCAACATATAGGGAATTAATTCCCACATTCACTTAATGACTGCCATGTAAAAAGGTTTTAAAATTGGGTCCAGTCACCTGGTGACCCTTTTTACAACCATCACAACTGCTACCTCAATTACAGCATAATTTGAGGATTACCTATACAGACAGTTCCCAGCTTATGACCATAAATGAACTCAAAATTTCTGTTGCTAAGTAAGAGAGTAAAGTGAGTTTTGCCTCATTTTACGACCTTTCCTGCCACATTTGTTTAAGTGAATCACTGTAGTTGTTGAAATAGTAGCATGACTGTGAAATGATTCTGGCTTCCCCGTTGATTTTGCTTGTCCAAAAGTCACTGCAACTGTCACAAATGCGAGTCAGTTGCCAAGCATCTGAATTCTGATTACATTTGCTGCAATGGTTGTAAATGTGAAAAAAGAGGCATAAGTCACCTTTTTTCAGTGCTATTGTAACTTTGAATGGTCACTAAAGGAGTAAGTGGAGGACTACCCGTGTTTCCATTTTCCACTGATTTTCATCAAAACTAGGAACAGTCTTAAATCTTGAGTAAATATTTTCTAGTTTGATTAAGCCCATTTTTTCACAGAGGAGGTAAGAAATGATGGTGCAATCTCTCACTAACCAACTCCCATCCACTCCTGGAAGATGCCCTCTGTGGCGAGGCTGGATTAAAAGAGCCCAGGAACTGAAATTTTGCTCTCCGTGAACTTTTCGTTTCTCATGTATTTGTAGGCACATCTGGGGCTTCGACCGATGAAGACATGGAAGTGGAAGCTGTCAGTGAAATCTTAGAAGATATTCCAGAACATGAAGAAGATTACTTGGACTTAACTTTGGAAGAAGAGGAAGTTGTCATTAATGAATACCTGTCCTATATAAGACACCTGCAAATCCCTTCCAAGTAGAGACAAGATTTTGAGAGGTTGCACTTCAGTTATGTATTTCAGGGTCTTTGGGGCTGGATCAGGCAGAGTTAGTTGCTTTTAAGTCTCATGGAACTCAAGAACTCAGCTAACTTAACTGAAACTAATTTAGTCCCAATCCAGAGTTTACGGTTAGGTTGCTTATATTTTTCCAGATGCCTTAATTAGCTGCATAGTTTTGAAACATTGGCATGCAAAATAAGTCTATTTAACTGCGATCTAAAGCCACCACTGGACAGTATTGTCAGATATAGAGCAGAAATATTTACAGAAATATTTTTGTAGAACACTTCAGCATATAAATATGTTGATGTAAATTTTTTATTTAAATCATAGCTAGAATAAAACCCATTTTGCATCCCTTCACAACAATAGAGTTTTTTTAAAAACAGCGAATGATCTCAGTAGGGCAGCCCTTGCGTAGAATCCCACTAAGATTAGTCCTGGCATTTTCTCACTAGAAATAAGGATTCGTGTGTAGAGCAGTTTTATGGAGTTTTTATTTCCTTCCTTTTTTAATACTATTGTAAATCTATTGTGTGTGGAATTGAAATACTTTCCTTTTCTAAGCAATCTTGCTAATGCACTACTAACCAATAAAAAACACATTTATCACGGCTACAGTGTTTTGAAAATCTGAAAAATACTAGCAGGAATAAAGACTGTCTTGAAAATACAGAAAAGAGTGTGTGTGTTTGTGTGTGTGTGTGTGTGAGATAGAGAGAGAGTGAGAGAGAAAGAGGGAGGTGGCGGGTGGGGAGAGTGTGTATGTGTGTGTCTGAGAGAGAGAAAATGTCTCTGAAATTTCTCCCTTGAATCTTTGTAGCAATTCACAGTCATCCAAGTCCTGGTTGTCCCAAAGGTGTTTTTTTTTTCAGGAGACCACTAGACTTTCTTTGTTTTTTGTTTTTTCTTTTGAAAATGTTTCGCTTCTCAAACAAGAAGCTTCTTCAGCTCTGACTGGAATCCATTCCCCACCATCCAGTCAGGGCTGAAGAAGCTTCTTAGATGAGAAGTGAAACGTCTTCAAAAGAAAAAGAAATAACAAGAAAGTCCAGTTGCCTCCTGAAAAAGCAACTTTGGATTCCCCTTAAACTTATATTTATATGGCCTTCCCTTTTGCAAGAACCTGATTCCGGCTGCTAATTTGCCTCAATTTTGAAATGCTGGGTTTACTAATGTCTACGATCTTTAGAGAAAGTGACATGTATTTTTGTTTGATTACTTTTGTCACACGTTTGTTTTTATAAATAAGGCACCAAACCTATTCCCTGCTCCTATTTTCCCCACAGTAACAAATCTGTGAGGGCTGAGAGAGAGGCTGGCTCAAAGTCACCCAGCTGGCTTTCATGTCCAAGGTGGGACTAGAACTGGCGACTTCCCCCAGTTTTTAGCCCAATGCTTTAATCATTAGACAAAAATGGTTCTCTGCCAGCTTCCTATATTATCCTAAGTATCCACAGGAGGGCAAAAGACACAAAACACACCATTATTAATGCAAACTTGCAACTTACATGCATGGGTGCACCATCAGAATTGGACCAGTTGTTAAGTGAATCAGACCCAATTTTACAAACATTTTATCATGACTGTTAAGCAAATTTGGCTGTTAAATGAACCATGCTGTCATTAAGTGAAACCAGCTCCCCTTTTTGACTTTGCTTGCCAGAAGCCGTCTGGGAAGGTTGCAAATGACAGGTGAACCTGGGTCACTATAGTCATCCTAAATATATGCCAGTTGGCAAGTGCCTAAATTTTGATGATGTGACCATGGGGATGTTGCAGTGGTTGTAAATGCGAGGGGTGGTCATAAGTCACCTTTTCCAGTGCTGAAACATCGTTAAACAAATATTTATAAGTTGAGAACGTGTAATTTAGGAAATAGAATACGATGTGCATTCTTTATAATCTACAAGATAATAAATAAAAATATATGATTTCTGAACGTACCCAAGAAAGGATTTATGGCAAAACAGGCTCCTTTTTTTGGAAGGATGCCCCTATTGCCACCGTTCCTATACCTTTTTCCATATATATTAATCAGGTGTGCAAAGATGTGGAAAAAATGGGGAGTAGGACTTTCATAGTAAAACAAACATGTTTTTCTGGTCAGCATAAACCTGCATAAATGTGTGTGTGTGTGTGTTAGGTTTCCTGCACAGCATGACAGATGCGAAGGATTTCAGACGTGACTAAACTACAAATAGCAATTTTCAGAATCGAGGTGGAATGTTCTAAGAGTTGAGATTTAGCTATTTTAAAATGGTTTTCAGTGGGGATGGGATTCATTCAATCAACTTGGGAGATGAACACACACTTTATTATGAACAGATGTTTGTTTCTCCCATATTGGTGTGCATACAACCTAGTTATGGGGCCACTTTGGAAATTTGCTTTGTAGAGATCTACTTTGTGACTGCAGTTACAACAATGTACGACACACCATTGCCTGGAAAATTAAAATAAAACTTAAGATCAATAAGAATTTAATCTCAGAGTTTTCCAGACTATCTCTTTACATTTAATAAATCATTTTGTTGCAGGAAAGTTTAAATGCAGTGTATTTAGATTATCTGTCTTCTGTTTTATAGTGTTCAGCGGATATAGGTCTCAGTTTTTTAAAAATTGAGAATTTACAAGTAGCAACTCCAATCCGGCAGCTTAATTCTCTTGCATGCTGAAGAACCACTTCTGAGTGCAAGAAGAATAACTTCTAGGGGGTGGGGGTGGGGGATAAAAAAGGATTCTTCGAATCTTGCTCAAGTTAAAACTAATAAAGCAATGCAACCACCAGAGGGTAGACATGAATTGTCTACATTTTCAGGTCTTCCAAAGCATATTCCCTAACTTGAGGTTTCTTCCTTGCCTTATTGAATGTACCATCCTTAGAATTGCTTGGTCTGGAGAGGAAATGACTGGAGCATCAGTTGTCCACATGCACCAAAGCAGCAGGCAAGTTTGTTCCCTGCTTTCTAGTCAAGATTTTTGAAGATGACTGACTACATGCATACACATCCATGTGGCAGTGTTTTTGCTTTTTCAAGTGCTAGCATCAGCAAAGCTAGCCCCAATTTGGTTCTGTGCTTCCTGTTTACAAGTACAAACCAACATCTGGGTGATGAGGAACACTAAATGTCACCACAATGGAGGGTTAGAGTTGCTCCCTATTACTGTCATTGTTCTGCCTTGCAGCTGGCAGCTTACAGTAGCTTTTTATTTTAACAGTGTGGGGCCAGCAGTCTTATAGGAATTCATGCCAGGGAGAAACAAACATTGAGATATGGCTGGAAAGAGGGAACAAGTTACTAGTCCTGTGGGAATAAAGTTGTAGATGGTTCTGGAAGGGATTCCTGCAGACAGATCTCTACATTTTTATGGATTTGGGACTTCAAAGTCCAGAAGAGTTGCAAATGAATTCAGCCTTATATGAAATTGATCAGGGCTGTACTGCCAAAAGACAGAAGAGTCAGAAATAGTGGACAGATCTTGCAATGAACTTCTAAAATGTGTGACTGAATAAGGACAGATCTAGGAGAGACATTTATTGTGTACCCACCTAATTTGAGGGATTTTGCTAGAGGTAAAACAGACAGCTATTCACTTGCATATGTAAAGGGCTTATAGATGGATTATAGAAGGAANAGAGCTTTATAGCTCCCGCTGCCTTAAGAAAGTCCAAAACATTCTCAAAGATCCATCTCATCCTGGGCACCAGCCTTTTTTTGAACTATTACCATCTGGCAGACAGTACAGAATAATAAAAACAAGGACAAATAGGCTGAAAAACAGCTTCTATCCCAGGGCAGTAGCTCTTTTGAATTCTGCTGTATAGTGCAGTGTTGGTGCATTGTCGGGGGTTTCCGGTTCAATGTGTGAAGGGTGAAGGATGTGTGTTTGTGTTTATTTTCATGGTCATGATGTGCACTGAAGATGGTGTTTGATTTCGTTGTACAAGGTGTAATGATAATAAAGAAAACTAACTAAACATAATATATTTCTCATTTGTTTGGCCTTAGGAGGGAAAGACGATTCTTGCACAATGCACCCAGAAGCCCTGGCTTATAATGGGCACACAATAATAATGAACCTTAGGGGGTGGGAAATGTGTAGAGTCAAGTATGCACCCCTTAATATTCATATCAAAAGTATTCACGTTATTTGTCAGTGATCCAGTTTTGTTTTGCTTTAAAGTCTGAGTCAACTTTGACAAGCTGGCAAATTCTTCATTTTTCAACTTCAGTCTCTGCCATATTTCTCCATTTCAGCAACGTCCAGTGGACTTCAAGATTTTCTTAGTCAGTTCCATAGAGCCAGTTTGGTTTAACTGTACCAAGTTGGAAAGCAGGAAATTGAATTCTAGTCCTGCCTTAGACATGAAAGCTGGGTGAGTGACTTTGCGCCAGAGGTGGATATTCAGTTCTGGAGAACCAGTAGTGGAAATTTTGAGTAAGTTGAAAAACAGCAAGTAGTACCTCTAACTGGAGATTTTACAGTATCCTTCCCTTACCACGCCTACCAAGCCACACCCACAGAACCAGTAGTAAAAAAAATTGAATCCCACCACTGCTTTGCGCTAATCCCTCTCTCTCAACCTAACCCACCTCACAGGGTTGTTCTAAGGAAAAGAGGAAGAGGAAGGAATATTAGGGTTGTTCATCACTTGGATTTATTATCATTATTATTATCATTATACACAAAAATGACAGTATACAGCAAACAAGATAACTATGCTGGGTTTCGTATCACAAATCACTAATTGAACACTTCCCAAGCATTTAGGACTGCGTGGTGTATCAGCGGATTATGTGAGCAGATCCCAGTGAGGTGGCCTTCTGCAACTGACCAATGGTGATTTTGTCAGCGCCAATTGTTTTTAAGCGCTTGCCTAGGTCTTT
>BHFT01030258.1:0-35810 GCA_004320025.1 Laticauda laticaudata | reverse complement strand
TTTTAAAAAAGGCAGTCAAAAAAAAAAAAAGAAAGAAAAACAAAAGTGCTAACCGGAAAGCCAGCTAGCTGTCAAACCTGCTCTAAACCTCTCAAAGAGGAAAAAACTCAATCCAGGGGGTAATTCTCCTACAATCTTCACGATTCAGAGCCCTTAAAGGGTGGTCTGAACACGCCAAGGCCAAGTGAAGAACTGGGGACCATTACCAGGGGGTGTGTCCTCAGTTTTCAACTCGGTCTGCAGAGCTGTGAGACTAGAGACTAACCATCCTGGATTCTCCCTTCGGCTCAGTGGAGAACATGGCTTGATCTTTTCCTGGCTACAATAGCTCAGGTGTTTTATACCTTTGTACTTATTAGCATCTATACTGTTGAATTTATAATTCATTCTAATCCTCTCATACTCCTTTTGATTTCTGTATGGTTCACCCCTTTTGTGGCTATGTTTAAATTATATCAGTCCAAAAATGTCTATAAATCATCTTATTTTAACTAAGAAAGCAAATAAAAATCTCTATTCTTACTTCCTTACAATTAAATTAACTCCCTTCAATCACAGATGCATGATCAAGTATTTCAAACCATTTTTTCCCTTAATACTTTCAATTAAAAGTTTGGAGGTGAGACTCCTCTACAACCAATGTTACTTCCATACTTCTCATGATTGTAAAGAAGAGAGAAGAGGCCTTATTTTTAATTGCTTCTAAGTATTAATTGTCATGCGTTTTAGAAAGATTTCTTGTTTCTTTTTCAAATATAGCAGGTATTCATCCATCCTTTATGGGAGAAAAGAAATGTACTACAAATGTAGAGCTTCAAGAGTTTCTGCTTTTCATACCTTCAAACTGTCAATATTATTCGCTGTAGGTACAATCCCATATGCAACTAAAAAAACTTGAGTTGATTGAAACTTGACCTACTCTGAATTTGTGAATAACTACTACCCATTTCTATCCAACTCAAATATAATTAGTTTACCATAATTTAAGATGATCTTGTATCTAGTTGTCCTATCAATGGCCTTCACTAAAGGCCTTCTGCAAGCAAACTATTTTTAAGAAATGACAGGCTGTCAGCTAACAAGATTTCTGTAGAGTATTTTCAACTTTCTATAGACAAAAAAGTCTCTTTCCTATAGCTGGTGTTGTGAAGAGTAGGATTTGGGCACACATTCTTGCTATCCCCCGATGCATTTATTGTTTTTTTTGTCCTATTATGGTGGCATTTTAATAACAACAATTTTCCATCATCCCAAGTAAGACCTTTTTACTTTTATACTTTATACTTCTAATTATACTCCTAATAAAATCTAAATTGCAGAAATTGACTAACACATCCCTTAATTACTGATGCCCATACTTTTCTGTTTTTGTGCCGGCTTGCTTCAATTTTCCTATTTCTTCCCAAGTCTTATTTCTGGCTTTCCACTTATTCTCCAATGACTGTCCTCTTTTCTCTTGAACTCCCCTAACCAATTCTATTGATAACTTCTTCAAAATGATAATTACTTTGATTCTAAGTAGAAAACTAAATTATTCCTCAGACTCTCCAAATGAAAGTTATTCTTCTTTCTGCATGCTGATTATAATAGTAGTTTGAAAAGTACATAAAACATGTCCAATATTAAACTGATAATGCTGAGCTGGAATTTGAGATATGAGAAACAATATAAAATCAAAGATTTAATGTGAGTGTTAGCAACTGAAGGTTTTCATCAAATAAAGCCTCCTAACAAGTATCCTTAGTTGCTAAAACTAGAGCAGAAAGAAATGAGGAAACAAGGTTTCTATGGCAACAAGACTTGCTAGCAAGCCATTTAAAGGGTGGAGGTTGAGATGCTAGCACACTGATCATCACTTATATTTCAAAAAGCCCTCCAGGAAAACAAGAATTTAAGATGTATCCAATTCAGCTAAACAGAAGTTTAGGAGATAGCAAGAGGTTTTCAAGCTGTGATAAAACCATAATCATATCAAACTTTAGACAGCAGACCCCTCTCCCCCAGGGGACATATACACATCTGAAACCAACAAAGAAATTTTAAGAACTTGATTTTTAATTTTGATATGGAAAAACAGAGATCAATCAAAAAGATAAAACAATAATAACCTATCTCCATGAGACATCCTTTTCATAATCATAAATTAACAGGCCAATCCAAGTCTGCTATGGCCGAACTCAAAATTCCAAAAATTGCAGCAAAGGATATCACTATACTAGCTTCTAACTGGAAATTACAGCAATCATTTCATAATAATATTAATGATTTAACATAATTCTCATCTGTTTTCTCACCAGTCTCTTTTGAGTTATTTTTTTTCAACCTTATTGGGAAGAAACTTTTTAACAAGCCTAACTCCAAATAAAAAAACAGTGTGGGATAAATCTTGGTAGCCATTCAGAAAGTATATTTACCATACCCAGCTGTACAGCAGAAAAGACAAATATTACCAGGGGAAGGGAAAAGAAGTGAAAGGAAAGAATATTTCTCTCTGTTCTGCTGACTCTTACAAATTATTCAAAAAGCAACAATGCAAAAACCTAGTTTTGTGATGTTTCTTAAATTGTAAAACATGTTGCATTTCCCCAAAACTTTTAAGATATTCCAAAAGATAATGCCCAAATCCAAGAAAAGGTTATATAGATTTGATCCATTCAGTTTCACTAATCAAACAAGAGTCATATTCTATCCATCAACAAAACAGAGGTATCAATAACCCTCTCTTTAGATAGCTCATTCAAGTCATTTTTTAAAAATCACCATAAGATTTAACATAAAAATACACAGAGAATGTGGCTTTTGAAATAAAAAGTTCCTACTTTTTATTTCAAAATCTGTAATTTTTCACATTTATCACAACTAAAGACTACATATTAAAACCAGCTTGATATTACATCAATTCTGTCTTTTTAACAAATCTCACTGATGACATAGATATTATGGGAAGATAAGGAGAATTATTAAAATATTTTTATTTCAGTATTTATTTTTAAAAGAGAAAGACTAGTCATACACATTCCTCAAAAAAGTTTGGTGTTCTTGAAATGTTTAAGAAAAATTAATCTAGGCACTCAAGTACTCAATTTTCCCTGGTGCTGAACTTGCCCAATTACTTATATTTATTAGTTTAACAAACGTAAGTATCATATGTCTCTAAAGCAAATTGCCCTGGGACATATTACAACAATGTAATCCATGTATCATGAGCAATAACATACATTAAATAACATGAAACATTAAAAGCATCATAAAGTATGCACTCACCAATTGGTAACCTGGCAAGTATATCCGTGGATCTTTAAAGGGAATGCATTACTGATAGTTAACAAATTATCTAGCCTCTCAAGGACAAACTTTCTTAAATATAAAATGCACAACCTGAAAACACCACAAAATGTAGCCCCTCCCTGTATCTAGGAATGTCAAAAATATTTCCTCTTTTAAAGCATAGCACAATTAAGCCAGCTGACTGTTGATTTGATCTACTTCTGCCTTACTGGAAACGCTTTCAAGGAGAGTTTCTACTTCAATGCTTTCAACATGCTTCCATGAACATTTCTTATAAAATGCATAAAAATATACATTTACTTTTCAAGGTTTATGACATATGTCAAGGGTCAGAACAGTTGAATTAATAAATGAGAAAATATAAACATATACAACTTCCCTAGAGTTTACACTACATGGCTCATTGGATATAAGTTCATCTGATCAGAGAAAATCCTAGCATCTGTTTTGAAAATAAAGCCTTTTTTAAAATCTTCAAGGTGACTATGATGAAAATAAACTCAAGGGCCTTTATTCAATCATTTTTTATAGTAAGACCTAAACTAAATATAAGTATGTCATGTAAAATGATTTCAAGACCAAATAGTTTATGTTTATACATTTATTTGATCCAATAAATTCTACTCTAGCATTACTTGCTACAAAGACAGTACAGTTTTGCAAGCAGGAGTGGGATTCAAATTTCTTAACAACCAGTTCTGTGGCCATGGCCTAATTTGTGGGTGTGGCTTCATGGTCATGTGACTGGGTGGGCATGGCTTGCTGACTGAACTGGCTGGGCATGGCTTGTATGTAAATATTATAAATATTTATATTATAAATATTTAAAAAAGGAAAAATAGCAACTTAACAAATGTAGGCAAGTTGAATGGTGTGCATGCCAGGTAAGGAGTGAATGGGTGGGGAGGGGAGGGGCCAGCCAGTGGTGTGATTTGCTGGTTCTCCAAACTGTGCAGAATCATAACAACCGGTTCTACAGAACCGGTCCAACCAGGTAGAATCCCACCCCTGCTTAGAAATAAGCTTTTTAATATTTGGAAAAGTTTATCTTCATATAGAAGTTAGCAAGAAGGTTAAGATTCTTTATTGACAGTACAGGGTTACAGATCTAAGTTACTTATGTACAAGGGCTATCCACAAAATAGATTACGTTTTGCGATAGAAAAAAAACAAAGTGTGGGAAAAAAAATTATTATATACACTTGAAAGTGACACTTAAATACTACTTTTCAACAAATTCACCGAACAAATTGAGGCATTTATCATAGCGGTGAACAAGCTTTGTAATTCCATTGTCATAAAATTCAGCTGCCTGAGATTTGAACCAGTCAGTCATGCCCGCCCGCAGTTACGCGTTGTCGTCAAAGCGCTGTGTTCCAAGCCAGGTCTTCATCCTCGGAAACAAGTGGTAGTCGCTTGGTGCAAGATTGGGCTGTAGGGTGGATGAGGAAAAATCTCCCAACTTGAAAGCACTCAGGACTTCTCGAGTGTGATTTGTCTGTGCTTGTGGTCGGCGCATTGTCATGCAAAAAAAAAATTTTGAGCTTAACTTTCCTCTACGCTGTTCTGAATTGCTTTCTTTAGTTTTTGCAATGTTTCCAATACCTCACAGGTTTATTTGTTGCACCATGTACCAGAAAATCGATAAGAAGCACACCTGTGCCTATCCCAAAAAACAGTCACTATAATCTTCCTTGCAGAGAATTTTGCAAACTTTTCTTCGTTTTTGGGGGAATTTGTGTGCCCCCACTCCATAGCCTGCAATTTGGTCTCGCTGTTCACATGTTTGACCCAAGTCTCATCTCCAGTTACGATTCGATCAAGAAATGATCTCCATCTTTGTCGTAAGAGTACAGAAATGTCAATTGATGTGGCCATACGCTAACTCTTGTGGTTTTCTGTCAGGATTTTTGGCACCCATCTTGCACAAAATTTGTGGTAACTAGCTTTGTGTAACAATTTTCATGCAACAAACTGCGTGAAATTTGTGGAAAACTAAGTGAAAGTTCCGTTTCTGTGAATTTCAGCGGTTTTCACAAATCTTGTTCATACGACTTGTTGTAATCGTTCATCATCAGCACATGCTTGGACGTCCACTCCGCTGTTTCATGAATGAATGTTAATTCATCCATTTTTAAACTTAATGCACCATTGGCACACTTCACCTTCAGTGATGATGTTGTCCCCGTACAACTTCACGCAGTTGCCGAAAAATTTCAATCGGTTTATGGTTTTTTGCCAACAAAAACCTTATCACTGATCGCACCTCACAACTCACAGGATTTTCAATTGCAGCACATATTTCAAACGTCTGCTGTGAAATAACAGGCAACCATACAAACTTCCCACTAGCACGACGAGATGCAGACTAAGCGGCAGACACAGAGACCAAAGATGGCCACGTTAGCTCCGCCCCTTCTTGCTATAGACAAAAACATAATCTATTTTGTGGAAAGCCCTCGTAACTTAGAAAAAGACAGAAGTGAGAGCATGGGAGGTCATATATAAGCTACACATAGAGACTATATTAATGTTCTGAAAAGGGACTGATAAGATTTTGGGTTGAAGTGAAAGGAAACAAGTCCCAATGTTGCTGCTTTTGTCATCTCAAAATTACTAGAACATGAGAGGAATCAAAAAGTCTGGATTTAATCTGTGCAAAGGCACATCTCACCAGCCAAAACATACACCAAGATTCACCACTATGGCTTGAACTGCATCTACCTCAAAACCTTAACAGTTTTGAGGGAGATTCCAGAAATATCAGAAAGTCAAATCTTATGAGTGGGCAAAACAAAATAAAAGAGGCAACCACACTGTTTTGCAATAATAGAAAGATGCCTGCATATATTGTTAAAAAAATGTATACTTTGAAGTTTTTGCAAAAAAGAAATCCTGAAATAAAGGCTGCTGAATGATTCCAAAAAAAGAAAGCTAAATGTATACCATTTGAAAAACCAATTATTTTCTTCTACATCCGTGATGGCGAATCTATGGCACACGTGCCGGAAGTGGCACACAGAGCCACTTCTGCCAGCATGTAAGAGGTTGCCCAGAAGAGCCTCATTGTGCATATGCGCATGTGCCACCACCTGACAACTAATTATTGGGTATCTGGCAGGCATGCACAGGGGCGGGGGTCCATGGGGGGCAGGAGTGCGCCGGAGACACGCATGCATTGGGGGTCTCGCACGCATGCGTACAGATGCATAGCATGTCGGGGGCATTGTGTGTGCATGTGCAGGGGGCATTGGGGACCCAGCACGCATTGCCTTCTGGGTGTTGGCACGTGAGTCCACATGCAATTTTCAGCACTAAAAGTTTAGCCACCACTGTTCTACATAATCTAGATAATGAATTCAGATGGGATCTGCCTGTACATTATATTAAATCAATCTTCCCTTATCCTATCAAGATTGTCAAGATGGCATGGTCTATCCAAGTTTTCAAGAACATATATAATTCAAACAAGAAATACACATATACACAATGGCCCTCAAACAATATGTTGTCTATACCAGTGGTCGCCAACCAGTGGTCCGTGGCCCATTGGTGGTCCATGAGAAAATTTTGGTGGTCCGCAGAGAAATATCATCCCCAGAGCACCCCCTGAAGCAATTAATCCTGGCTGTGCAGGAACACAAGGCTGCGCTGCCCACCTGGCCCATGGGAACCATCCTCACCCATTCACTCCATGTCTGACAAATTTGCCTGCTAAATTGCTATTTTTCCTTTTTCCGACCATCAGCTGTTCTGTTGTGCTGGGAGATTTATATTAGCTACAAAGCAGGAAATTGTTGGATTTGTTGCTTTCTAGCTAATCTTTAGATCTTTGGTTCTGTTAAGCAGAGCTGAACCTTCCTTAGGACTGAGCTCAGTTAGCCAACTCAACTAGACTCAGCTAGCCGATGGAAGAAACACAGATATCTGATTCTGTGAGCAACTCAATCTGCCTGCCTGCTTTGCCTAATTTTGGGTAAAAGTTGCTCTTTTTTATAAAAAATTCAATATTTATATAANAATATTTATATAAATATTTATAATATTTATATACAAGCCATGCCCAGCCAGTCACATGACCACCAAGCCACACCCACAAATTAGGCCACACCCACAGAGCTGGTTGGTGGTCCCTGGGATTTAAAATTATGAGTTTGGTGGTCCCTGAGGTTCAAAAGATTGGCGACCCCTGGTCTATAGAGTATTTAGCTTTTTAGTTACTGAGCAATCAATTAGGCCAAGGAAGAAAGAACTTGAAAAGATTAATGTCACAAATAGCTTTTGTTGCGGCATCCCAACAAAAGGAATGAGATGTAAATGTTAGCTTAGAGGAAACAAAAATGAGTCAAAGATGGAGTCACATGGCTGGAAGCAACACACAAGTATGTGTGACTATAATATTAAGGCTGTTACAAATTAACTGTGAGGCAAGATGGTATTTTATATTAGTAATTATCATATTATCAAATTGATTTATGGGGTTTAGGTGGCTATAATCTAAGCAGGTCTTCTCTAGGAAGTTGGGCTAATTAGATGGATATGAGATATCTCTTCAAAATCCTACTTTCCAGAGGAAAATAATAATTTAACCTGTTTGGGCAAAAATAGAATATTAGATCTTTTCACATATTCATTAAAATATACAGGCAAATAAACAAAAAATACTTCTAGCAAGAACATGGATTGTCTCTTGGATAAATGGCATTTGTGGCTGAACAAACGACAGTGGAATCATGTAAGACCTCATAATAATGCTGGTTCCTGAGAGGCTATTATATCAAAATTCTGTGGGGAAAAAGAGAGGGAGGGAGGAGAGAGAGACAGAGACAGAGAAAAACAAACCTGAACCTTGACTTGACCAATGACAGGCAGAGTTTATGTCCAACTGTAGTTAGTTAAATTTCACTCCTAAGCCTCTTCTAATGGACAATTCAAGCATGCAGAAATAACATGTTTTCCTTCCTGGATTGCTCCATTTCAGACAACAAATTCAAAGAAGTCAAATGCTTTCCTAAATAAAAGTTTATTGCTTGTGGAAAGCCAGTATATGTTGTAAAGACAACTTGGCTGGTATATTTTTTTTCTGGCTAAATGCTAATTTTTCTCTTGGGTGGAACTAATTTCACATAACACCTTAATATGGAATACTCTCGCCTAAAGTATGAATAGCTACAGATACACACACACACACACACACACACACACACGCATGCACAATATACTGTATATAGTTTTTTCATGCAGAAATTGGCTTTCAGTTTATCTGGAAAACATACACTAACAAAACATGCAACAAGAGTTTATAATGTTTCTTCTTTTAAAGAGTTTTTATTATACTCCATGATACACACACATGTGTATATGTATGTACACACCAACAAAAAAAAGATATAGCCAATCATAAAGACTTGTCTAATCTCTCCAATGCATACACAGAGGAACAGCCTTGGAAAATTAACAAGGAAGAACATCAATGTAAAAAACTGGCCCATTCATCATGAGACAAGGAATCCAGGTCTAAAAACTTAGTAGCTTGCACTAGCATAACTGCTTTGCAGGCTTGTGTCCATATGCCTACAGTGGATATAAATACATGGGGCACTTTGCAACTTCATAGCATCCTGTTTCCAGCTTTTTAGCCTTCAGTTCCAATATACATCATCAGAACATTTCAGATTCCTAGTTAGCAGTAAAAAAAAACAAACCTAACACTCCTTTGGCAATGAGAAGTACAATCTGTTGCCCTTCTGCTTTATTAAAAACCTCATTGGTGCTGCTGCTTCCAGGATGTGGCCCTCAGCAAAAATGCCCTCAACTCCTAAATCAGTTGATTTGGCCAAGCATAACTTTGTTTATCATGCTTGGCAAGTGCTCCTCGCCCTCCACAAATCAGGTCAGCTTTCTTACTTGCAGATCCACTGACTGGACATCATCAGCACAAATCCAATTAGAGGGACAATAGGGACTGAGTCTGCAACAAGCCAGACTGCCCAGCTGACCTCCTGCCTTGCAAGTCCCTGAACAATAACAACTTTTGTTTCAAACCTTCCCATTGTTTGCAATTCTCTTGCTTCCATGCACACCGGATAAAAGGGAGATGTTCAGAAGCTTGTTTATGAATGGGGCTTTGGTCATGCCAGAAGGGAGATAGATCCTGACCTTGCACAAAAGGATTGCCTGTTCATGATTAGAGATTCACTATTCAGCCTGCCCAGCAAAGGGAGATTAAAGAATATGTTTGTATATTGTTTGTAGCAACCTGAGTACAGTACCTGGCCCTCCTCCTTTCTCTACAGAGTTCTGTCTCTAAGGCTGGTTCCAAAAAAACAAGATCATATATTTAGGCAAGAATAGAACATCTCTTTCATCCTAATCCCTGGTCAGTTGTGAATCCACACGTACACAACTTTCTTTTTTACAAACACACTACCATGAATGCAAACTGCATCAATTCTGCAATAAGCATTTTAAAACCAGCTTCAAAAAGCACATTTAAACCCGAAACTTCTAGGCAAAGCAGTTGTTACTCAGCACGGTAAGAATTTTGGCTCAAGGCTGTTACTCTGCTTTGTCCTTATCCCATGACAAAAATTATTGCAAAACATTATATAATTACAGTTATAAAATGAATTACTTCATAAATACCCTACGGGAAAATGAATATAGAAATTCTTTGCTACATAATGGAGAAATTTGACAAAGCATCCATTTACATAAATGTACACTGCAGTAAAGACAAAATCTGAATGGATAGGGAAGAGTAAAAACCAAAATATCTGCCAAGGAATCATGTTAGAAAGTTTGAATTAAAAATAGAAGGATGGGATGGGGGTGAGGTAAATATAAATGCATTTTTTTAAACTAAGCCTTTAAATGAGATCAAGAAGATACAAAGTTTCATTAACAGACTATCATATGATAAATAATTTGTAACGAGGAACAGGCCAAGGATAGGTTTCCAATTCATTGGAAAGCCACATATGTCAACTTTATTGAATGAGAATTACTTTGTAACTTCTGCCACACTAAATCATTCAGAATGCTTCTTCTGTTTCAATAGCAAACAAACATTTCAAAGAAAGATAGCATTCATAATTGTAGGAGAGAGCAAACCAAGAAAATGCTGCTTCACACAACAAAGATAAAATAGAACATCTATAGGAACCAATTTTAAAAGGATAAAGTAGACTTTTTTCCCCCTCCCACTGAAGATTTGTTAAATGAAAAGGTCCCCTTTACAGCAAGAAACGACTTAGGCAAAACACAGCAATCTGTTTGGCTTAGTCCCAATGCACATGTCAAGTATGATGAAAATTAGCAGTGGTAATCTTTCCCATGTTATAGGCTTGAAACCACCATACCTTGCAAAGCAAGTGAACAGAGTCATTGACTAAGATAGGTGGGAATAGAAAGGGCATTGGTACTTGCCTGATATGCCCATTCTCTTTGAGCTGTGAAGAGCATCCAGTCGTGGAGAGGAGCTTAGTCTCCACATTCACAGGCTGAGCTTGATTTGTGGAAATCTCCTCCTCCTCCACATGACTCCTCCTCAGCATTCCCCAGTTTTGGCGAAGACAAGAGAATAAATGCTCTTATCCTCACATACAAAAAAAATCATTGGCCGAAACAGGACCCTATCAGATGGAAAAAAAGGGTGGGGCTGGATGCTCTTCACAACTCAAAGAGAACGGGCATATCAGGTAAGTACGAACACCCTTTCTCCTATGAGCTGTTCAGAGCATCCAGTAGTGGGACATACCAAAGCTTGGCCTGTCCTATAACTCCTGTCTTGGTCTGCAATCTCCTCCTGGCCTCTGTGGACCCTTTCCATAACTCTTCTTCTGAAGGAAGCCTCAGGCAGAAGCCAAACACATCAATTTTGTAGTGTCTAATGAAGGGCAATGGGGAAGCCCAAGCCGCGGCCTGACAGATTCCAGGTATTGATGCCTGTATGGCCCATGCTGCCGAAGTTCCTGCACTCCTTGTTGAATGAGCTGTTATGCTCCGAGGCACCTGCGGAGATTGGGTCTGATATGTTCTTGCTTATTGCCGCTCGTATTCCAACAGCCTATCGTAGATGGTGAAGCCTTGTAACCCTGAGAATTGGGCTGAAAGGACATGAATAAAGCCTCTGATTTCCTGAAAGCCGCTGTACGCTTGATATACATTCGCAGAGCATGCCTCACATCAAGCTTATGCCATTGTCTTTCAAATCCCCTGTGATGGTCTGGGGCAAAATTTTGGAAGAATAAGCTCTTGTGCTCTATGAAAAACGAATTGACCTTGGGCATAAAATGTGGGATCGGGAACGAAGGACACACAGACCAGCATGAAAAATGCAGAGATCTTGTCTGACAGACCAAGACAGCAATTTCCAAGATACGACGAGCGGAGGTGATCGCTACCAGGAAATCTACTTTGTATGTGAGAAATTGGGAGACTTGACGTTTTTCAAAGGTTCGAAAGGACCTTTAGTGAGAGCGACAAGGACTTTGTTAAGGTCCCAGGTGGATAACGGTGCATGCTGGAGGCGCGCAAATTGGTGGCTCCTCGAAGGGAAAGATCTTTTGCTTGATGATGTGAAAAGAGAATTGAGGCCTACAAGTGAGGACTGATGCCAAGTGCTGCCACCTGCCTTTTTAACGTATAAGGTGACAACCCCTTATCAAGGTCCCTCCTGTAAAAAACTCCTAGAATCGGGGCTACAGAGGGAGAGGCAGAATCAATTTGAAACTTACTACCACCCTTCTACAGAAGGTGGACCATGGGGGCATTGTAAATGCGAATTGTTGAGGGCGTGTCTGGCGCTAGGATAGTGTTGATAACCCTATTGGAAGAGCTTTCCGCCCTTCAAACCACTTCCACTCAACCTCCAGACAGTCAATTGTAACCATTGAGAGTCCGGATGTTGAAGGGGCCCCTGAGTTAATGAGATTCTGTCTGATGGACTTCTCCAGGGGGAGGCTACCAAAGAGACTGCGGAGGTCTGCGAATCATGGCCATCTGGCTAGTAAGTTGCTACTAGAAGTAATTCCGCTTTCCTCTGTCTAGTAACTTCTGGATGACCTTGGAACCAGCAGAAGTGGAGGGAATACTATGCAGGAGACCCGGGGCCAACTACAGTGGAGTGAGGTTTGAAATTCCTCGCGCCCTCGGGAGCTGAGTGCTGAGAGGGGAAGCAAATAGGTCCACCAGCGGCTGCCAAATGTCGTGCCGCTTCTTGAAACA
This sequence comes from Laticauda laticaudata, assembly GCA_004320025.1. Lineage (NCBI taxonomy): Eukaryota > Metazoa > Chordata > Lepidosauria > Squamata > Elapidae > Laticauda > Laticauda laticaudata. The sequence continues at coordinate 23,294 of BHFT01030258.1, read as the reverse complement.
AAGATGGGTGGAACGCCACTCCGACTGATCTATGGTGGCCCTGCTTAGCCAGTCTACCTGTGCATTTGACAGACCTAAATGTGTTCTGCCTTGATGGAAAGTAGGTTGTTCTCTGCCACAGGAGCTCTGCTTCCCGCATTGCTGCTTCAATTGTGTGCTCCCTGCTTGTTTTATGTGAGCTTTGACTGTTACATTGTCTGTCAGTATCAGTATGTCCTGACCACGTTACCTGGGGAAGAAGTTAGAAGGGCCAGGTGTATTGTGCGAAATTCCAGCCAGTTTATGCTGCACGACTGTACTGTGTCAGACCATCTGCCTTGGGTTGAGATGGACTGAAACGTGAGCTCCCCATCCAACCAGACTCGGCATCTGTGGTGATGTTGAGCCTTTGTGACTCCTTGAAGAGACAGCCTCTGTTGATAATCGGTCTGGACCACCAGAGGAGAGATATGCAGAACCTCTGGGGTGGAACCCTGACTTTGTATTTGGAGTTGCTTCAGCCGGATCGCTGGTACGGTGGCCGGAACCACTGGAGGGATCTAGTGTAAGGCAGCCTCAAGTGAAGAATAGAAATACATGAGCGATCATTTTGCCCAACAATTTTGATAGGTCCCATTAAGGACACCTTCTCAAGCAACCTGATCTCCTTTAACCCAATTTTTGAATGCTATTTAGTCTTATCTGGTGACAGATAAACCTTGTCTTTCACGATGATCGCCCCTAGAATGGTTATCCGACGTCGATGGATTTAATTGACTCTTCTTCCAATTTATTTAAGCCATGCTCTAGTAGGGATAGTAATGTGTTCTGAGTGTCTATGACTGCCTGATGAGCGGAAGGAGATTAAAATCAAAATTATCATCAAGATAATGCTGGAGGCATAACCGGGATGTCCTGAGGTGGGGCCACTATCACTGCAAGGACCTTGTTTGACGGTCCTGGGGGAGGAGGCTAATCCGAATGGAAGGGCCACAATTCAAAATGGTGGTTATTGTAGCAGAATCTCAGAAATTTACAATGGAAGGGCCGAATATCAAGGTGGCAAGTACGCCTTCGTCAATTTTATGGGCGTGAGCACGTCCCTCTCTGATACCAGTAATATTAATTAGAGGGTATGCATTTAAAATTTGTGATATACTAAGAAACAGCTGGAGACGTTTCAAATCTAATATCGCTCTTCACCCCCCCAAATATTATTTTTTTTTTTTGCACAACGAAAAGATGTGAACAAAAACTTTGTCCTCATTCATTTGGTCGCTACTGTTGGATGGCTCATATATCCAGTTTATGTTGGTATAGCGGAATCCATGAAGTATAAACTTGACCGGGTCTCTGGAAGGAGGGTATGACAATGAAGGGATCTGGAGAATTGAGATCTAACCTCCAGCAACGAGGCCAAATCTAACTGTCATCCCTGACCGCAGGTGGTCGAGAGGTAGAGGAGTCCCATTAGTCAGCGAATAATCTAAGGCATCCCCCAATGGTAATTGGGTCCAGAGTTATCTTGGTCGCTGGAGAGGGCTGCTCCCTGCTCCCCGATAGGATCTTTTAGGATTGAACATCCCTTCTACCTCTGTCCACTGAGATGGACCTATCTGCGTTGTCCTGGTCTAACAGCTGGGGGTCTCTGTTATCCTGGAAAGAGAGGATCCAGATAGAAAGATGGAAAAAGATCCCCTCTGAAAGAACTGGGAGCTTCTAGAATCTGACTTCTGAAAAAAGGCGAAGGAAAATTTTCTTCTTGTTGCATGTTTCAATCAGTAGCGGATCCAGGAGGGCCAAGCAATCTATCTACCCCAATGAGGGATGATGCCAGCTCTTGGATTTGTGCTTTGAGGTCGGCTTACCAGTGTCTTACACATAGCAAGCGACGCGCTGTTGACATGCGAGGTAAATGGCCCTTGCTGAAAACATGACTTGCGTGATAGGTAGCATCGGCAGAGAATTCAGATCAGACTGCCGTGCGTAGTTTGGCGATGTTCTTGGTGCGCCCTGATGTTAGAAGAAGGAACTGCTGTTTCAAAAGACAAAAGCCATCTAAGAGATGACCGCGTGAAGAAAGAGGCGGATCTGATAGCCCACACATCAGACTGTGAGATCTCTACGTAGGGCTGGCTCAACCCATTTTTCCTCCGGCTTTAAGGCCTCCAGTGCCTCACTGGGAATAGAGGGGGACACTAAATCCACTATAGGCTCACTCTACCTTGAGAGTCCCCAGAAACTTTGCAATTCAGGGTCCAAGTTGAACTTTTTCCTATCCTTGTCCAGTTGGGGAGGTGTTATACCGCTTCAGAAGCCCACTGCTTCTGCACCAGGTCCGAAATATGGGTGGACTGGAAATTACCTCTGCTTCAACTACCGGTTGGTTGAAGGTCATGTCCTCTGGTCCTTCCCTGAAGGGTCAGGTGTTTCAGAAGGTTTTGGCTTGTTTAGGCCTGCAATATTCTTTGCCTTAAACAAAGAGATTTGAAAAGCTGTGGCCGAAATAAGCCTGTTAAAGCAGGCTGGTCAGGAATAAGACCTTTATCCTCAAAACATTTTCCTTTCTAAGGGGTCTGCATCTGACAGTAGGCTTGCGCTATCGTGAATTGATCCCACTTCAGACTCGGTCTTTGAAAGATTTTGATCTACTTCCTCCTCCTCCTCCTTCGGCCCTTGGAGAGGGAGCTCCCCCTGTAAATGTACCTGGGACTGGTTTTGTTCCGACCTGGTCAGTGAGCTCAGAGGTTAAGGCTCTTTGGTCAGTATCTATAGGGTAAGGTCTGGACATTAACAGCGTGTTGAAACCCTGCTGCAAATCCCTTGGCTAATAGCCATCTCCATTCCAGGCTTTCATCCTTTCTGGAAACTCCTCAATGAAGCTGTCACCCTGGCGAAGTACCAGCGACTGTCGGACGAGAAATGTGGCTTCAGGGTCCCATCTGGTTGGTCTTCCAAGACACTTGAGCCTGTGTCCTTGTGGAGTTAAACGGCACCTGGATGAAAGGGAGAGATCTAGAGGAGGAGGGAGGGCTTTGTGAAAAAACTGACAGACTGGAAGAGGGAGGCACCCTGAGATACAGCGTGGACCTCTCGAGAGATGCCTGTCTATTCTGCTTTGTAAGGCCCTCGATGGCGGCCTTAAGCGCGTGCCTTTCTGAGGCTTCTAGAATTCCCACTGTATTTTGATTTGCTTTCATCTTCAAGCAGGGCCTGAGAGGTGCTACCATCTGCCATTTTGATTAAAATTAGAATAACAGTAATTGAAATATAATCTGTTCAAGGCAGTTTGGCATGCCCAGGGTTGATCTGAGACAAGAATGTGTGCCCTGATAAAGAGGACTTATTGCCCCCTTTTATTTTATTATTCTTTTTATTTTTACTGTGTCTATCTATCTATCTAAGTCGTATCTCAGTTATAATATTTTATTGAAAATTAAAATGTTATACTGTTAAGTAGTTTGTTGCCATGAGTGATATATTATGATTGTAATAATTATTGGATAATATTATGCTATAATTACTTTGTAATTGCTCCTATGAGTAGTGATAATTGTATATCCAATATTAATAATAGAACAACCAATATTAATGAGTAAGGCTAGAGGCCCGATTGATGATTGTTAAGGGCCTTCACGCAGCTTCCATGCACAGGGCGGACACTGGCCTAGGTGCTTGGCTGCTGTGCCACTGAGAATAAGGCTGTGAGGGTTAAGCCAACAATTTAAAAAGTGAATTAATTATCCTCGAGTGCAGGTAGCCAAACGAGTGTAAAGCAACTCTCAGAATCCTGAAGGAATTTGTTGCTTCGAGCTAGAAAATACCTCTCCACAGCTCAGGGAAGACAGACAAGGCGCGCAGCCACGAGGTGGCACTCAAGATGGCCTCCACGCAGTTTAAAGTCTTTTCGCGGCGCTCTCGAGCAGCAGCCGCTTCCGCTGAACTAAGCCAGAGCTCAAACGAAGCCTTGAGCTGCCTCAACATCAACAGAACGGCGGAGAAGAAAGGGGAATTAATCCTAATTAACTTCCCCACTGAAAGAAAATGGCGTTCGGAGGGGGGGTAAAGGTGATACGACTTTTAAAATGAAATATCAGCTGCTAGCAAGACAAATGGAATAACAGACAGAGCGGCAAACAAACTGGCAGAGGTAAGACAAATTTTATGCTGTGGGGAGGTGGAGCAGAGCGTCCAAAAGCCTCCGAAAAGCCTCCGACCACTCTTTTTCTTGGGGAGGGGCGGCGCGACCCAGTTGCTTCCCTTAAACCGGACTCTCAGAGCTTCGATAAGATGAGGCGTAAAGGACAAAGGTAAAAACCAAAGAAAACCAAATTGAATCAAACTGCTAATATTCTGTTTTCAGTCAGGGCAAGTATCGCAAAGCACTGCTGTCCTCGCAACAGAGGCTGACAAAAAACTGGGGAACGCTGAGGAGGAGTCACATAAAGGAGGAGGAGCATTCCATCAAATCAACAAATCAAGCTCAGCCTGTGAATGCAGAGACTAAGCACCTCCCACTACTGGATGCTCTGAACAGCTCATAGGAGAACTCGGTGAGCTTACAAATGTTAAACGAAAGGCAAACTAACCACAATGTGGCTTAATGAAATATGTAAATCAAGTCAGTGTGTTAATTTGGAGGATCAGATTATACCAACAAAAAGTCCAGCTTTGGTTTTGAAATTTCCTATAAATATTTAAGAATGCTACTTTGGAAAAGAAAATCAGGGCACATGGGACTACCTACCTTCCAGTCTACATCTTTTGCAGAAGAAGTATTTTTCTAAAGGGCTGAAACTGCACTTTCATTAATTGCAACTAGAGAAGTATATATGATTCAGCAACTCTCTCAATAGCAAATTAGCGGATGATTGTATTCAATTATATTATATTAACCTCAGTAAATTTTATGTGGATCCTGATTTTTTTTTTAAAAAAGTGAAACACTCATTATGCAAATATCCCTTTTCTTATAGTCTCACTAATATAAAGAAAATATTAATTGTGCTTCCAAAAATAAATCAGATCAAAATTACTCTTTTTTGACAATTTGAGAAAATCAATACAAACTTGTAGAAAGTGGCTGGTGAAATGTCATTTTGTCAAGAGAGCAAGTCAATACTAGAGCAGTTACAATATTGCAGAAGCAGAAGCAGAATGATGACATTTAAATAAGAGGAGACAGCAGCTTTGATACAAGCTGTATTCAAGAATGGTCACAAACAGTTCTGCAGGCATAAAGCAGAAAAATACAAAATGTATAGAATCTGGAGAGGTACAACTTGCTAAATTGTCACCAGTATGTCGACAACACCAGATACCACCAGTATGTTGTGTGAATCCTACCATTTTACATTTTAAACTGTGGTGCATATCATACTATGATGTATGAATCCATTCAGCTCTGGGTTCATCATATGTATAAACATAAACATTTTAATGGATTATATAATTTGTTACCTACTTCAAAAGATGATTATATGGTTATTTATTTATTTATTTGGCTAAATGAAAATAAGATGGGAAATATAATTTATATAAATGTGATGAAGTTAGAGAGAAGGGTATGCATGAAATATATGGATATATGTAACAGTGGCAAAAGTAATATTAAAAGGGGATCAAACAATGGATGATATAAATTAAGATGAACTTGTGAAAATCAGTGGAATGATATGATTTGATAAAATTTTCAAATATGACAAATATAAGAATATAGAATTAATGAATATAGAGAATGATTAAGAATAAAGAGAATAATATAAAGTAATGTATGAGAATATAAAAAGGGAAATTGGCAATCGATAATGATGTGAAATTAGATAAGAAAGCTTTATCTGTGATTATAATCATGTTTGATTTAAAATGTTAAAAGCCTGGAACCAAACTGTTCACTTAAATATGTTTTTAAAATAAATTAAAATAAAAAATTATTTCCAAAAAATGTATAAACTCAAAAAGGTACACTAGAAGAAAAGTGCATCTGAGAAAATAGCTTGCTTAATATATATTTTTTCAAAAAATGCAACAATACAAACTTTATCCATGTAGGGCAGGTTGTAGATTTCTGCTTACTGCAATTTCTGCTTACTGCAAAGATTTGTTTTTGTGAAGAATGTTTAGGGTTAAGGCCCTGTCACACTGGTCGACGGATGCAAAACGTTAGTAAAAAGCACACGGACGAGAAAAATGTTCCATCGTTTTATCTGGCTCTCAGAAGGGGCAAAAGGTTGATAACCAGAAGCGAAACACCGGAAAGGAACGGACGGGGGACGCAGGGTGGATGGGAAAGCGGATGCTCCACAGAAGCCTACGTGGTAGAGCGGATGGATGGATGGCAGGTCGCAAAGGGCTTCCGGGGGAGGGCAGCAAAAACGGACGCGGGAACGGATACAGCAGATGCAGAACGGACGGCAGAAGTGATGAAGCAGATGGGCCAGCGGAAGCCTAGCAGATGAAGCGGATGCAGCAGCGGAAAGCCTAGCGGGAGCCTAGTGGTGCACAGCGCTTGCACCGCGCATTGCGGGGAGGATGATTGCGTCAGCCCCGCGGAATAAAGGGAAACAGCTCCCAAGCAGGTCCCATTCAGAGGAAAGACCTTGCTTCCAGCACCATTAAGTGCTTGCCAGCCTGCCTTTCTGCCTGCCTGCCAGCCTGCTGGCCTTGCCACCCTGCCACCTCCCTGCCGCCTGGCTGTCTGCCTGCCTGCCAGCCTTGCTGCCAGCCTTGCGTGCCAGCCTGCCTTCCAGCCATGCTGCCTTGCCTGCCGCCTGCCTGCCAGCCTGCTTGCGCCTTTGTGCCTGCCTTCCTGCCAGCCTGCTGCCAGCCTGCCTGAGCCTTGCTGCCACCCAGCAACCCCACAACCATGGGGAGAAGAAGAAAGCCTCAGCATCTGCTATCAGCCTGCAAGGGGACGGCCCCCTCCCACCCCTGGCCCTTCCCACTCTGCTTCTGCTGGGCTTCTGTAGACAGGCTCGCTCTTTGAGGCTGGGCTTCTGCTTGCTTCTGCTTCTGGAGAAGCTGATGATGATGCTATTATGCGGTGGTGGTTTTGCTCGTGCTTATCGGCTGTAGCTGATGATGCTGCTTCTGGCAGTGGTGCTTCCTGCTGGTGCTTACTCTGCTGATAGCTGTCCTCGTCTGCTGTCCTGCTGGTCCTGCTCGTGCTCCTGGTCCTGCCGTGCTGCTGGTGCTGTGGTGCTGCTCGTGATGATGGATGATCTGCTGTGCTGCTGCTGCTGATGTGATGATGATGATGATTGATCCTGCTTTGCTGCCTGCCTGCTGCTTGCTGGCTGGCTGCTGGTGTGGAGGAGCAGCCCCCTAACAACCTGAAGCCCTCTGATCGAGGGCATCTGGTCCTGCCAAAGGAAGGAAGAGGCATATGCAGAGAACGGGGAGGAGGCAATACCCCATTGGGGAGAACCACGGAGAATGAGGTGTGTAGTGGCTGAAGAGAGAATGTGAACTATCTGTGGCCGGAAGGGACACCAATAAGGAAGCGGCTGCTTGAGAGAGAGAAGGCGGAGAGTCTGGAGTAACAATCGGAGGTGTTCCTCGGCTGGTGGAAACCATATGCACACCTGTACGGGAAGCTTGCACCTCAAGAAATATGGCACAGGCACGGTCAAAGCTGACGGACGAGAGACCTACCGTGATGGCCAGGTGCAGCTTCCTGGAGAGGTGAGATCTGCACCGAGGAGAGCCCCTCTCACAACCCTCTCTCTCTCCGGCAGCCTGCTGAGAGCCAGTCCTCATTCCCGGCGAGAGGTCAGCATCCTTCTCGAGGCAGGTTTCTGTGGAGCGGCCACGGCGGAGAACCCGCAGACAGTTGTTGTAACCATGGCGGCATGTGGAGGACTCCTGGTGCAGCTGGGAGAAAGGAGACAGCTATTCCCACCACAGTCTTAACCCGCACCACCCCCAGCTCCACATTCACCAGAAAGGCAGAGAGCAAGACAGGAGGGCAGAGCCACGTCCTGCTGGAGATCAGGGACACCATCCGGAGCAGCATAGATCTCCTCTCTCAGCTGGTCCACACCGACTCTCCTCCTCCCAACCGCAAGCCCTTTCCCACCTATGTCAACCAGAACCCTCACGGACATGGCGGAACCCCAGTACCAGGTGGTTTAAGGACCGGATACCGAGCTGCTTCACAACCCTCCAGACCGTGAACCTCCTCCCCACCCAATCCAGGTCTGCTCCTCCACCCCAGTGATGCCCCTCCATTCCCAGGCTTTCCACAGGGCCCTCGCCTTCAAGGCTACGGCTATCAGGAGGTCCAGCAACAGGCAAGCAGCCCTTCCCAGTCCAGCACAGTCTCATAGACTCACCGTTACCACGATGCACCCCGCCACCGATGCCACCCATGCCAGTCCTCAACACAGCTGCGACCAGACAGCCACACGAACTAGCCCTTCCCTCCCCCACGCCAAGCCCGGCCTCAGTTACCATTGTCGTCGGTAGCGGGACTAGACCTCATGGCATGGAGGGAGGAGCTCTCAACATCACTGGGGCTGAGCCAGCTGTCTGAGAGTCTTCCTCAACACACCGCTCCTGTTCTCCTTCTGGGGCCAGGCACCCCAGTGGGCGGCATCAGAGACCAGCACTTCCAGCAGCAGCCACCTCCGCAGCACCTGGACCGCTTCACCACCTGAAACTGGTGCACACTTCCGAGTGACCAATTAAGGTGCAGAGATTGGGTGGCACCTGTAGACTTTATTCTGGACATTCTGACTTGGGTCATTTTTCTTGTTACAGCTTGTATTAATAATAAGATATCTTGCTTCACACACTTGCTCATTTTTTATTAAATAAAGTTTTGGTGGATGAATTTTAGAAATGGTTTAAAGCCTTTGCATGCTGTGGGATGGGTAAGGATAGCATGGGTGGGGAAGGGCGATACCTTTGGATGGGTAATAGCTGTGGGATGGGTTAGGAACCTGAGGGATGGGTAATAGCTTGTGGGATGGGCGGGATACCTTTGAGATGGTAATAGCTGGGGATGGGGCAGGGATAACCTGTTGGATGGGCAGGGATACCTTTGGGACTGGTGGTAATAGCTTGGGATGGGCAGGGATTACCTGTGGGAGGGCGGATTACCTTTGGGATGGGTAATAGCTGTGGGTAGATAAACCTCCAGTGCAAGCATAGTGGGGACTGTATGGTCACCCACTCCCACGGTGCTCATATACCTATGGCCCTTATTATCAACTACTAATGTTAATCATTGATCCACACATTCAACATAAACACACTATTTATTAAATTGCCCTGTCATTGTAGAGCCCACCCAACATACATGGCCCAATCCATCGTGTGTGAGACAAGGCTTGAAGGAAGCATTCCTTAATCATCTACCATCCTGTTCCTTGCCATTCCCTGCTTCCAGCTGGGGAGTCTTGCACCAGTGTTTCAGGAGGTTGCGCGCTTCTTCCTCACGTGAAGGCTCTGTTGGGGCCTTGACAATCCTTGTCGATCAGGTTTTCCCTTCCGTCCATCACAGCTCCACAAATCCCCATTGCCTTTGTTGGAGGTCCACGAGCCGTTCTGCAACAGGGAGCGGGTGCTGAATGAGATTGTTGCAGGATTGCAGCAAGCTTCCTAGGATCCTCCTCACCGTCTCTGGCGCGATGCTGCATGGTGGTGAAGTCCTGGAAACTGTTGGCCAGGATGCCAAAGGCGTTCTCCACTACCCACCTTTCCCGGAACAGCCTGTTAGTTAAGATCCTCTTCTTCACGGTGAGGCGTCCTTGGAAGTTGTAGGCTTCATGAGGTAGGTTCTGAGGGAGAAGGCATCATCCCCGCCACGATGAAGTAGGGCACATCTTGCGTGATCATTGGGCAGGGGTCTGGATCTGGGAACCCATGATGAGGTTTGCATTCCAAGCCCCTACTTGGAGATGACTGGCTTGTATACCTGGGCATCTGAAGCTGACCCGTGCGTGAAGGCATCGATGTACATGAACTTGTTAGTCAGCATCAACCATGGCAAAGAGGACGATGCTGAAGAAGCCCTTGTAGTAGAAATAAAGTGGACCCCCGACTTGGCTGGCGCTTTGTAGGCCATGTGCTTCCCATCTATGGCTCCAACGGTGTGGGGGCAGTTTCCAACCTCTGATACCATCGCTCTGCAACTTTCTTCCAGCCTTCTTCAGTGGAGGGCACTGGAGGAGCTCTCCAGGATTCTTTCGATGATGGCCTGCACCACTTCTCTGACCACAATGCTGATCGTGTGTGTGGCACCCTCAGCCGTACTGCATCTCCTGTAGTGGTCTGAGCCAGGGTTGGCGCAGAGTCAGTGCTCGGCGGATAGTTGGTGCTCTGCTTGGTCAACCTGGGTGTCAGTTGCTGCACAACTTCGGTCAAACATGGCTGAAGGCATCCTCATGAATTCTGGAATGCACGAGTGTCTTCGTTCTCTCAGCCTCCACCATCAGCTTGTTGTTCAGTCTGTACTCGCTGCTCTTCTCCCGATCCATCTTGGACCGCAGACGCTTCTGGCCACCTCCTATTTCTTCCCGTAGTAGAGTTCACAGAGTCTGTAGATGGCTTTGCACTGTTTGCAGAAATGATGGTGGTACTAAAAGGAGTTTGTTACGAATCCAGTGGACATGGACTGGATGCTGTGGAAGAGCAAGAGTCAGATGAGGCTTCAGAGGTCTGGCAAGCAGGGCTGCTGGACTGAACAGTGAGATGCCAGGTGAGTTTTGCTCCCTCCTTTATGCAATATAGGTTTCCCCCTATGTGTCCTTTTGCATCCTCTAGGCTCCTCTAGACAATCCTTAATATCGCGAGCATAGGTCCCCTTCTGCAAACTTTTTCATTTTAAATGCTTTTGTATAGCGTGCGGCATCTGCTTCATCCTCTCTCCCTCCGTTGCTTACTAACGCTGCACGTCCGTTCCGATCGTTCCGCTTCCTCCCTGTGTCGCTTACCGCTGGAGCGGAGTGCGAGTTGCGGCGGATGCGCAGCGGCAGTTAGCGGGATGTAGCGGACGCATAATGCGATGCGACGGGATGCAGAACACGATGTCCCCTGTAGCCTACGGATGCAGAACGGACGCGTTGGATACATTTTCGCTTCAAAAGTTTTGAGCAGCTCATTTTTTGAGCGATGAAATGTCAGTCAAGACGGATGCTGGACGGATAGAGAGGAAGCAAAAACGGAGGCAGTGGTTACAGGAACGGAAGCATCGCGTTAACCACGGATGGCAAGTGTTTTTCTCCGTTTTACATCCTCTTTCCATCCGTTGGTGCAGTGTGACAGGGGCTTTATCGTACTGTACCCTTTCCCGTGTTTCCTCAGAACATTGAATGGTATTTACTCCTTGGGATGAACTGTAACTTTAATTTCTTTGTTTTAACAATGAGTACACATTGACTCCACTAAAATAAAACAATATAGTTTGGAAAAACAAACATTTTAAGAGTGAGGTTCTGGTGAATAATGGTGAATGGAAGGATTTATATTCTTAGCAGTTATCTGGTTTTTAGCACTCTGAAGGTCTGTAGTTCTGAGAGACATTGATACCACTTGGGGGTTTATCTGTACTCAGGGTCATCTGAATCAGAGTGCAAAATTTATATCTGAAAGTATATAAATAATGGAGCTTCATTCACTAAAACTTTGCTCCCTACGATTACCCAATAGATATATATGATGGAATGGAATATAGGGAGGAGGTGGATTCCTAGGAGTGAGGGAGTGCATTCCACAGGAATTAAGATGCAATTCAACCCATATATTATGTGTGACAGAAAGAGAATGAAAACAGTCCATCCCTAATACTTTAATAGAGTATATTGTAGATGCAGATAGTAAAATTTTCAGTGTGGCAAGATTTTATCTGTAGCTGTAAAATAATTTTAAAAAATCCTCATCTTGGCAGGATTACCACATATTATTCTTGGTTTTAGGCATATTCATATACACTATGTAAAAAACAAATATAATTATAAATAAGAAATAAAATATTATTATTATTAATTATTCCATATAAGAAGTAATCCAGATGGACTTAGCCAATCAGAGGAATTAAGAATCTGAGCTAGATACCTCATTAGTCCAAAGTGGTATCAGATAACTTTTGTAACTTTCTGATTGACCATTGCAATTTTCAAGTATGTTCAAATGAAAAGATTTAAATACAGAATATGTGACTATCACTTCTACCTTAATTAGCAACATCCCAATGTTTGTTAGTATCTTGCATATACATGTATAAATTGGTGTAATCTAAGTTGTTTCAAAAGCAGAAATCCATATATTGGTGATAGTATACATGTAAACCTAGAATTACAACCATTCAGTTTGTGATCAATTCAAATAACGGCATTAAAAAAAGTGACATGACCATTTTTCATGCTTACAATCATTGCATCATTCCCATGGTCATATGATCAAAATTTGGACACTTGACAGCTGACAGATATTTATGACAACTGCAGTGTTCCAGGGTCATGTGATCACCTTTTGTGATCTTCTGACAAGCAAAGTCAATGGGGAAGTCAAATTTACTTAACCATGCTATTAATTTAACAACTGCAACAATTCACTTTTCAACCAAAGCAAAAAAGGTGATAAGATGGGGCAAAACTCAATTAAGTTTTCCTACTTAGGAACAAGAATTTTGGGTTCAAGTGCGGTTGGAATTCAAGGACTACCTGCTAATGGGAAAAAATACAACATTTTCAATGTGATTAAGGGGACAAAACAGTTCAGTTAGCTGACATAAATGTATGGGTAGAAATAAGAGAGAGAACCAAATAAGTGACTTAGCCAATTGGAGTCACAAAAATGTATTATGTAACTTTGGTGAATATCTCCTTAAACAAAGGTGTTTTGAATACATGGACTAAGCATATGGCAATGAAAATGACTTCAACATTTATAATGAAATATTATGAAGAATGCAAAAATGATGAGGGATTCTAAATCTAGGATTGACCATTACTTTGTAGAATGGATCAAGAGTAGATTTTAGGAAGAAAATGGTGATAGAAGAAAAGAGCAGTGGAAATGATTGCAAGAAGATAAATGAGTTCTGCATAAAAAATATAAGACAAATTAATCTTACAAAATTAATGCAGGGAGGATTAATAGAGACAGGATGTAAAGATGCTTGGAGTACTGTGAAAAGTATTATATAACAAAATTATAAAATTGGGTAGAATTACATTAATGGGATGTACAAAAAGGGATACTTTATTTATTTAAAGACATTTGTATAGCCACCCATCTTATATTAATATACTATATTTGGTAGAATGATGAAAAGAGGCTGTAGATGAGGAAACTTCCATACAAAAAATATCTGAAGAAAAAAAAATAGAATATTGTATGACGTATACAATCTAACAATAAAATAGTAGTTGCAAAGAATATAGTCTAGAGCAAAGAATGGATTAAAAGAGGTACAGTAAATACAGTGGTAAGGTAAGGGTAAGTGTTCCCCTTGCACATATGTGCTAGTCATTCCTGACTCTAGGGGGTGGTGCTCATCTCCGTTTCAAAGCCAAAGAGCCAGTGCTGTCCAAAGACGTCTCCATCATCATGTGGCTGGCATGACTAAACACTGAAGGCTCACGGAACATTGTTACCTTCCCACCAAAGGTGGTCCCTATTTTTCTACTTGCATTTTTTACATGTTTTCGAACTGCTAGGTTGGCAGAAGCTGGGACAAGTAACGGGAGCTCACCCTGTTACACAGCACTTAGGGATTTGAACTGCTGACTTTTCGATCTTTTGATAAAAAGAAAAATTGTTTTGGAAGTGACTAAAAAGAGGCTAAATAAGGAGCTTCTGGCAGAATGAACAGAATTAAAATCAGAAGTAATGAAGTCAAACTGAGTAAATGCTGGAAGAAGAGTATTTTAGAAATTTCTATAGAAGTTATGATAATTGTCGAACTAAAATGACTTGCATCATTGTGAATGTCCAAGAAAGGATTGATGACAAGGAAGTGGTAAATATGAATGTTTAACAACAATAAAAAGATAGGGCTGAAAGTGAATAGTGAATGATAACATGGAAGTGATTAGATTATGGAGTAACTGTGGCTCGTTTAAGCTGTGTGTGAAAATTACATCTGTGAAAGAGGTAACAAAGAGAAATATTTGCCAAGTGCCATGTGATTTAATACTGACGAGAAGTGCACAGACCAGGTTTTTGCTCTTCATTAGGCACCCTGAGATAAATATGAAGGAGAGAAACTTCACTGCATGTTTGTTGACTTGATATGATAAAATGGATAGGCTTGAAATACAAATGTTGTGCATGAATACTGGTTGGAAAATTGGTTACTAAAAATGGTATATGATGGAAAAGCATTCATGAAAATAATTCAACACTTGAATCTACCAATACTTGGTAGAAAGTAAGACAAAGATCTGGGATACCTTCTTGGCTATTGTATTTATAGGGAAATATAAAATAAATGCTTGTGGCATATAAAAGATTAAACTAATTTTATTTGATAAAAACAGGAGTTTTTAATGTGAGTTACACTGAAAGGTAATAATAGCCTGATATATATTTAATAAGGTAGGTAACAGCATGCTGCTTTATACGTATTTCACAGTCTCTTCAATGTTCCTCCAATGCTTTCTGTTCTGTATGCAAATTGGGTTACTCCAAAACATGCAAATCTGATTGGTCAACTAAAGTAAGCATTGGATTGGTCACTAGAACCAATCCAAATAAGTAAAAAAGGCGGCAAATTCAAACAGCTTGCCATTGGTTTACAAGCCGGCAGGCTAGCCTGTAATAAAAGGCTGCCGCAGTTCGGCCAACCGTTACGTTTTACTGACTCCTTTGAATAAAGACTTTTATTTGTTGGAAACCCGGTCTACCTCGTGTTTTCCGGACAAAACACTGGCGCCGAAGTGGGATCGTCCTGAAACGCGAAAAACTGCACGCGGTGATAAGAACCAGACGACAACGAAGATGCCTGGAAACAACGCACCGCCCGCACCCTTCACCCCAACGAAGAGGATTGGATTCCTATGCAGACCGTTTCCAGATGTATCTGGAAAGCAATGGAATGGAAGGAATTTCAGAGCAACGTAAGAGGGCTGTGTCCTAACACACTGTGGGCCAACGGTCTTCAAGATGGCAAAGGCTCTAGCAAGCCCCAAGATGTTAAAAAACTAACTGGCCAGAATTGCAACGAATTCTCAACAGCACACTACGCTCCGATGGTGTCAAAATTTAATAAAGAGACACGAATTTACCAGGAGAGACCAGAGAGAGGGAGAACCGTCGCCGATTTCGTTGCTGCACTTCGACAAATAGGTGGTGAGTGTGAATTCTCAAACCTCGACAAGGCAATGAGGGATCGAGTGGTGTTGGGGTTGAAGAGACTCAACCACACAGAGTAAATTACTCAACAAACCCAACATCAGTGTAGCCGAAGCTATCGGGAAGCCACAGCCGCGAAGCCACGAAAAAATCGGCTGTCACTATGAAGAAAATGAACACACATAATGATGAAACAAACCCAACCAAAGACAAAAAACAATTCTTACCACCACACGCATTACGAAGAGTATGGCGAAACACACTGACTCTAGCGAAGAAGAAGACGAGGTCCACCGCTATACACTAACAGAAAGAGCGCGAAAGAAGAAATTGCGGGAATGCGCTGGCTTGCGGAGGAAACCATCCCCGAGCGAATGCAGATTTCTCGATGCCATTCTGCAGGGTCTGCAAGAAACGAGGCCATTATCGAAGAGTCTGCAGAAACAAGAAAGCTACAGCCCAACAGACAATCAGAAAATGCCCCAATATAACCGAGCCAAAACGAACTGAGAGAAAGTGGCAAAAGACAAGCGAGCCATATACACACCAGAAACTTTTCACTATAGGAAGCATTCAGACGAAAGCGGGAAGAAAGTTAAAGTCATTGTAGAAATCAAGGAAGCCCTGCAAGATGGATGTAGATCGAGTGAACTGCAAACCGGCTGGAAGAAGTACCTCATTCCCGGGAATTCCAGGACGTTTTGACGCTTCACTTGGCAAGTATCGGAAATCCCTTTCTTTCACTTTTCAAACCCCCAAATAGCCCCACAAGAATAAAAGCCAGGCGTAGTTACCTTTTGCAAAAGGCAAAATATAGAGGAACAGCTAAGACAAATTAATAGCCCAAGGGGTATTAGAACCTGTTGGACCCATGCCAAGTGGAAAAGCCTATAGTCACATCTATCAAAACCCGACGGAGTCATTTAAGAATCTGTGGTGACTATAAGGCTACCCTGAAACCACGCATAACAACCAACGCATACCCGGTGCCAGTAGTCCCAGCATTTGCTTCACTCCCTAGGAATAAGGAAAAGGTTTTTTGCTAAATCCTCCGACCTAGCACAAGCCTTTACCAACAACTCCCAGTGGACCAGAAACTGTGGAAGCACAGCTATAGTTCACCCATAAGGGCGCAATAAAATGTCACTGGATCTTTCAATTGGAGTAAGTGTAAGCCCCAGGCGTTTTCCAGAGTCTAATGGAAGCCTCCTAAATGGCATACCAAGGAGTTGTACGCGATAACTTTGGACGACGTCCTGATCTCAGCCAAAGATGAAACCCAATTAAAAAAAGACCTCAAAGGAATACTAACTAGTTTAAAGAATCTGGCCTCAAAGGTGAAAAGAGAGAAAGTGTTGCCTAGTTAAGAATTAAGCGTCGAATTTTCCTGGGCTATTTAATAGACAGAGAGGGGTATAACACCTACAGACAAGAAAATTAAGCTACTCAATGAAGCACCAGAACCAAGAAACAAAGCCGAACTACAAGCATTTCTATGGACTGATAAATTTTTATAATGTATTCCTTACCCGAATAAAGCCACAATAGCAGAACCATTTGCACCGTCCTATTGGACTATAGAAGCAATTTGGACTTTGCGGGTTATATAGAGAGAAAGAGTTCCTTCCAAAAATTAAAAAATTGGCTAACCATCAACAAACGTTTCTCATCAATTGTAGACAAAACACTGCCATTTGAGAGTGACCCTGCGATGCTTCGCCAATTTGGATCGGTGCCATCCTGGAATGCCACCAACTGCCTGAATGGCAGAGGAGCACCCGTCGCATACTACTCAGGACTTTGTCTAAAACCGAGAGGAATTACAGCCAACTCGACAGGAAGCTTCTAGCAATTGTCGCTGGAGTGAAACGTTTCCCACGAGTACCTCTACGGGGGACTTTTCAAATTATAACAGACCACAAACCAGCTAATGGAATATTTTGGTGGGAAACAGCCAACAACCAAAATATCTTTCTCCTAAATGACTAGATGGTCAGAGTTCCTAGCAGCCTATTCCTACACTCTGACACTTCGCCAGGGAAACAAATTTCCATGCGGACCGCTTTGAGCCAGAGCAACCGTTACCAAGAAACCGAGGAGACCGGCACCAGCGATGACAGCATTACCAAATAGACGACGTTGCCCCGATCTACCCATTGATCAGTTATGAATGTCGCCAGAAGCCACCTGCGAAAGACTCAGTGCTGCCCGCGTCCTCCAAGTCGGGTAGGTTAAAGGCTGGCCGGAAAACCAAAAAACTGAAAATGACTTTACCTTTCCGGACCAGACAGATCTGAACTTGTCGATTCCAAAGGGGTGTTTTAATTGTGGGGTGATCGGGTAGCAATTTACCAACAAACTACAACCCAGCGGTACTTGGGATGTTTACATCGAAGGGCACCCGGGAATTGTGAAAATGAAAAGCCTTGCTAGAAGTTTATGTTTGGTGGCCGGGTACTGGAAGGACATAGAAGTATTGGGTAAGCTCGGCTGCAATCAAGTGCCAGAGAGATTAGGACCGTTCCGCCTAAAGCACCATTAGAGCTGGGAAACCCCGCGAGGCCCTTGTAAAGAATTCCACAATCCGATTTTCTGCGGGGTCCTCCATATGGGCATAACATTCCTGATTGTCGTTGGATGCCCTCATTCTAATTGGCTAAGAAGTAAAAATCATGCCATCACGACAAAACGGAAACTGGTATCAAAACAACTAGACAACCTTTTTGGCCACCTCATGGTCTAACCGGATGTCCTCGTATCAGATAATGGGACCACAGCTAACCAGCTACAATTCGACAATACCTAGCTTCCCTAGGTATAAGACAATGCCCTAACCGCGCCACCACCCGGGCTCGCAAACGGCAGGGCTGAGAAGAATGGTCCGGTTTTTTCAACCAAAGAAGGGTTAGAAAGAATGGACACCGGAATATCCAACCAGAAAATAAAACCGATTGCTACCACACTCCAACACATAACGCCAGTACCACGACCAACAAGTCCCCAGCAGAATTGGCTCATGGGGAGGAAATTAAGATCACACCTTGACAGGTGCACCCAAATTTTACGCCAGGAGAAAACCCCGCCGACTCCTCCATGACGATTTTAGGAAATTTGAAATAGGCGAGTTGGTTTACGCTAAAAAACTTCACCGGGGACCCTGTTTGGCTACCAGGACAATCACACAAATAACAGGCCCAATCCTACGGTTTAACAATTGATGACGGCAGGAATGGAAGCGGCACATAGACCAGCTCCGTTCCCGAAACATAGAACGAAAACAGACTACACCCAACATGGAAAAGAAGCCGGTGGATTGGCAAACCAAAGGGGGGGGTAAATGGCAGAGAAACAAATAAAGAACGATAACCAAGAACAAAACCCAAAGGAGATTAACAAACAAAAAAGAGCAAATAAAAGACTCACTGTTTGAAGAGACTTTGCGTGAAGAGCCATCGCGAAGGGGACCCAGCCCAGGCCAGCTTCGACTGCCCTGAGGAAACGGGAGGGACGGGCAAAATCGCCGGCCCTGAAAAACTCAGTGGCAGAAATGGCTGACTCCCCTTCCCAGACGGTTCCAGAGAGAAGGACGGATCACACAGCAGCCCCATCCGAACCGGTCGAAGTCTCCGCCGAAAGTGAACTGCGCAGGTCCAGTCGAGTCAGGAAAAGCCCCGCCTAACTGCGCACTAACATACCACGTAGGACTGAATCTAAGAGGGAAGGGGTGTTCTGTATGCAAATTGGGTTTACTCCAAAACATCAAATCTGATTGGTCAACTAAAGTAGCATGGATTGGTTCACTAAGAACCCATCCAAATAAAGTAAAAAGGCGGCAAAATTCAAATCAGCTGCATTGGTTACAAGCCAGGCAGGCTAGACCTGTATAAAAGGTGCCGCAAGTTCGGCCCAACGTTACATTTTTTTTACTGACTCCTTTGAATAAAGACTTTTATTTGTTGGAACCCGGTCTACCTCGTGTTTTTCCGAACAAAACACTTTCATCCCAACCTAGATTCTATCTATTAAATGAAATTTCTCTATTTTCACCTTAGTACATTCATGGTGACATAATATGGAATGAAAAGTATACTGGGAGCAACTTCCTCTGCACCACACCTAGCAGCCTGGCTACCCTAAATACTCATTACATTTTTGGTACTAGAACCTATAATCAGGGCAGTGTATACCAGCAGTGTTCTAAACAACCCTTTCCCACTCTATGATTCTATCTGCACAAAACACAGAGTATTACTATTATTCTTAAAAGTCAACTCAATTTATATACCACAAAAAAGCTAACAAAACAATCATAACAATAATTGATTAATACAAGAAACAGATGTTCCAGAATCATAGCCAAAAAGTATATTCAAACAATTCCTACTGTCACTGTATTACTGTGCTGATGATTAAAAACATGCTATCTCTCTTCCTTTTACGTACAACTAAAACCCAACTATATAAAATGACACTACAATTCAAACTGTTGCCTCACATTTTCAGGACTACTAGATAAGGGAAAATGTATTTGCAGCTAGAAATTTTATATGAAACTTTATTTCACATAAAAATTACTAAAAGAAAATATTATGTGGGCATACAACTGCATTTTTGTGCAGATCCATCACAATTGCTTTAAAGGACTACAAACTGTACTTTTACTGTGAGCACTGAAATGTTCACAGATTCCAAAAGAGAACATCCAAGCAAATAAAGTGTGCATTCTCATGTTTCATAAAATCAAAGAGCAATGAAACCTTCAGAGCCTTAAAAACCAAATCCCCATGTTTTAAACTGACAGAATAGGTTATTAAGAGGTTATAAAAAGTATATCCTTGGAGAGCATGATATCTCAAGAATATCGTAGCGACAAGAGGTACAATAGAGAGCACAAAACCAATGTGGAAACCTCTTTCAACTTCTCTCCCTCATTCTGCCACATTCACTTCTTAAACTGAAGTTCAGCTTGTACAGATGCATTTTCCCTTTTCTGGAACCAAGTAAGTACTGTATGTTGTAATTGCAATTTTCAGAATCCTCAGTCAGTGTGGCCAATTTGCTGTGATGGTTGAGAATTCTGGGAGTTGCAACATGTTTCCATGTGGAAGAAAGTTATTTTAGATATTTCCACTTTTGATTAGACATGGCTAACGATCATGGATGTTCACCTAGAATAAACAAATATCAGCACACCATAGATAACCTCCAGAAGCAACGGGAACAAACCATAGCATTAGAATATGCAAAAATGTTGAAAACTACCAACACAACTACATCCCTAAGGCCAGCTAGAAAAAGAAAAAAAAACTACAAATCCAGTTGCTCAAGCTAAATCCCAGAAACAAAGAGATACTGAAATCTGAATGGATTGTCAACATGTCCAGCCACCCACTATTCACCACAGAAACACGATATCCTACAAAAAGACCTCAAGTATAACATAAAGGCGCAGTGGTTAGAGTGCAGTATTGCAAGCTACTTCTGCTGCAGTCAGCTGCCTACAATTTGGCAGTTCAAATCCCATCAGCCTCTAGGTTGACTCAGCCTTCCATCCTTCCGAGGTGGGTAAAATGAGGACTCAAATTGTTTGGGGCAATATGCTGACTCTATAAACCTCTTAGAGAGGGCTATAAAGCACTGGAAAGAGGTATAAGTTATTGCTATAAATGATGTTAATCAGTTAGAATTCTCTGCATCCTTAGAAGCAGCATTTAAAACCACAGGACTTGACACAGAGATTTAAACAAACATATGGCAGACAATCATGCCAAAACACTGAATCAAAAACAATTCAAAGCAAAGGACAGAGCAGCTGTCAAAAACCTAAAACAGACAAAACCACCATCATCCACCCAGAAGACAAAGGCTGTACCATCGTTAGCATGGACAGATCAGAATAAATTTTTAAAAGACAAAAAATTTCTGAAAGCCAAAGAAACTTATCTCCCAGTAAATATCAACCTAATACAGGTAATCCTCAATTTACAACCATTCATTTAGTGACCAAAATTACAACAACACTGAAAAAAGTTACTTAATCCAGTTCTCATACAACCATTGCAGCATCCCCATGGCCACATAATCAAAATTTAGCAATAGACATGAATTTATGACAGTTATACTGTTTTGGGGTCATTTGATCACTATTTCCAACTTTCCCAGCAAGCTTCCTACAAGCAAAGTAAGTGGGGGAAGCCACATCCACTTAACAAACACACTAACAGAATTAGTATGATTCACTTAACAATTGCAGCAATTTGCTTAACAAATTGTCATGACAAAAAAGTCATAAAATCAGGCACAACTTGCTTGACAACTGCCTTGTTAGCAATGGAAATTCTGTTCCCAATTGTGGTTTTAAGTTGAGGACTACCTGTACAGAAACTACATAACCTAATCAAGAGAACTTTCATGGTTTTACCAAGAAAGGTCAAATCACAAAATAGCAATGACCAATGCAAAGCAGTGAACCCATTCTCCCACACTTCTGCGGTCGTTCAAAAATACACAAGGCCAATGTATCTCTTCATCCAATTATATCATTATTAGGGACTGTGATATACAACAAAGCTAAAAAACTTACCAAAAACCCTGGATATCTCATAGGGGAGAGAGAATATTCTGTCAGTTTCCTACTACAGTGTCTCTACTGTAGAAAATAAAAAAGATGAGATTGTTTTCTCATCAAACTTATCTTAACGTAAACAAAATAAAAGAAACCCAAAATTTAATGTAAAAAAAGAGACTTTTTGCCTTTACATAAAAAAGCTCCAATAACATTTTCACATTCCAAATGCCAACAATTCAACAAAAAACCCCAGCCAAAATAGCAATTTAGCCCTCAAGATGTTATTGGAATACAAGTCTCTGCATTTCCCACCATAGTTCATGTCTACTGAGGTTGGTGGTTATTGAAGTTCAGCAATATCTGGAGGGCCACAGCTATTTATATCCTTGTTCTAGAACAATCATTTCCAAATTGTGGTCTTAGGCACTATTGCTTTTTTGTGTACTTTTAAAAAATAAAAGCATACAGCTAGTTCCCATAAGAAAGCTGCTAAGCTAGGCAACAATACACATAATCAAATAAAACATCTACCATAGAAGCATAATTGTTTAAAATATACCATAGATTATTAGCCACAAATCTATGTTAGAAACAAATAGATGTACTTAAATCTACTGGGAATCAGCAAAACATTAATCAGCTGACTTTTCCCTCATCTGTGACTCTCCAAGCTGTTATAAATAGGAAGAACAAACCTATACTGTTAGTCTTTCTGCCCTGGCTATTTCTTTAAATAATTTGACCGATACTATAATAAACAACATTATCAAAGGTTCAAGTATACATGCTCATCAAACTTCAAGGTTGATCAAATGGTGTTGTAAAAACTTTTCTGCAGTGCCTAACTAGCCATAACACAATTCGCCCCCTTTAGATCTTCTGGTTCAGGCTTCTTTGGCGATAGACCGAAATCCGCGATCGTGTGCAGTTTTGAACTGTGCTCACTGCTGGAGTGCCCCGAGCCACCCGGATTCAGGGCTGAAGCCACCCTGTATAGATGATGAAGAAGGGGGAGCCATCAGCAGGGTGGAGGAGGGCCGCATCTCTCCTCCTTGGCTGGCCATTACTCCCTTTCCCAAAGGCGGCTGCAGCGGCGGCCAGAAATGTCCACCTCAAAGAAGAACCCGACCAGACAAGATTGTACAGGAGGAAGTTTAAAGGAGAAAATCTGACTGACCAGGTTGAATAGAGAACATCTCTTTAAGGAACCTGGAACCTGAATTTTAAAGACTAATACTATTCCTAAAAAAGTTCTTAAGCGGCGAAAGAGAAAGGGAAAGGAAATGGAATTGGTTTTTTCCTTCTCATATTGACAGTTTTAATTGACTTGGAATGTTAAGAAGAAGAGATTCGAATAAGAAATTGATACTAATCCACTTTGATATTAATAGGCTATTTCTAGCTGAAAATAAAGTGTCAAAGGGATAAAGATTCTTGGATAATTTAA
>BHFT01030255.1:0-10508 GCA_004320025.1 Laticauda laticaudata | reverse complement strand
TTAAAAGCACTACAATGACGTGGGATAATACCCGAAGGAAGCTGAACAGCACACACACACACACACACAAACACTCACACACACACACACATACACACACACACATGATTTATTTCATATCTTCATATATTTACGGAGTTATGTACATATTTATATATAAACATGCATAGTTATGCCTATTCATACCATATTATTTCATCACATCGTAACCTTTCATTTCATCTCTCTATTTTGTGTCTACCTTGAAGCCAATTATACCATCAATTCCAAATTTCGTGGTACTCTTTCTCTTCTCTCTCCTTCATTTCCATTGAAAGCCTATCCATTTCTGCACACTCTAAAACCTTTTTTATTATCATAATATCGGAGGGAATGCTGTCACTTTTCCAATACTGGGCAAAGGCTATTCTTGCTGCAGTTATTATATGTAATATAATATATTGGAGTTTCTTACTTATTTTATCTCTTAATATACCCAATAGGAAAGTCTCTGGTCTCCTGGAGTCCTTTCTTCTCATGGGGTGGCCAAAGTATTTGAGCTTTGGCTTTAGGAACTGTGCATCCAAAGGACCATCATGGTTGATTTTCTTTATGATTCTTCTTCTTCCTTGTCCAGATCAAACTTTGAACCACCTTTTTGGCTTGGTCATTGGCCAAAAATAAATCATTATCAGTACATGTTTCTGATAGTAGTTGAGATACCATTATATGGGCTGGGCTCGGCATCTCTCCACATTCACACAGTATTATCCACTAAGAGCCTCCATTTGTACATATGGTTGTCAACCCTAAAGGTGGCCTGACTGAGGCCATTTTTAGACTTCAGTACTGACACACTGAAGCTGAGGGATAGGCAGGAGGGAATAGAGATAGTTGGGGTATTATAGTCCAAACAAAATACTTCCTCTTGGGAACGAAGGACATTCCTGCAGGTGTTCGAAAGGAGGGGACTGAAGTCACTTAGCAACTAGATTGTATCCTGATTGGGCCATGTGACTGGTTGTTTATGTGCTGGGAAATACGAATCATTATGGGCAAAGTGACATTTAATAATATATTAATTAAGACTGACACACTCACCGCATCACGAGTGGTTTCACCCCAGCCTACAGCTGGAATCGACACTTCCCAATCACCTAATCCTCAAGCGAAGTTATACTGCCCAAACATATCTGTTTGTTACTATGGCGGTATCTACTTGGAACCTGACATGGTCTCAATTTAGGTAGTCAACTTCAATTTTTAGGGTCTCCAGGTTAAGTAATAAGGGAGGTCAGATCCTTCAGCTAATCTTCCTATAATGTTACCTTCCACAATGGTTCCCCCCCCTTTCCTTCCCTCCATCTTTTAATTCAATGTTGTTCTTACATAACCTCAATTAATGTTGAATCTTGCCATAAAGGTGTTCCTAATCTGAGTTGGCGGGGTTGGGATATATGCCATTCAGGGGAGGTCAAGGATCATGGCTCTTACTTAGTTCTCTCAGCAACTGCTGATTACTCTCTCTCCTGGATCTTAGGTGGGGTCAAAGCCAGTGAGAGGATGTATCTTCTCAATTGGTGTAGATTCTTTATGGTTGCTTCACAACATGAGAGGTATAAATGGTTGGTTTCAGATTTTTAATAGTAGGTCTCTATCCTACCATGCACAAAATTCAGAGACCCCCTACAAGCAATTCATCACGATATTCAATAAGAAAAGAACACAACACAACACAACACATAGTACATATACATACACATAACAGACATACACACAACACAACAACAACACACACTTTTTACCCATGAGAAAGCAGCATCCTGAGATAACCCCAAGACCAAGAATTGACCTGGAAAACCAAGGATATATGAAATTCCTGTACACTCAATGCCAGTCACATACATTGCACCAGAAATAGAAAGTAAGTACCCGCCTAGATGAACACAAAATGCAGTAAAAAAGCTGGAACCCACCTCCTCACTAGTCCAACACATGAAAACCACAGGTCACTAACATCAACTTGCAATGGCAAAAACTCCAGCCACTTAGAAACCCAACCACAGAATCATCAGAGAAGCCATAGACATTGAAAAAAGACCTGACAGATGAATAGAAGAGATGATTCCAGCAGACGTCAAATCATTTGGAAATCCTGCACTCTCAAATAAAAAGCAATAAAAAGAGACAAAGCACTCAGACAGGAACAGACTCGCCTCTCATGCCTTCCAACTCAAACACCCTCCACCAGGCACCAGGTGAAACACTGGCTTCCTAATAGATAACAGCCGTCCTTTCACATGAAGCCAACTGCATTGAAAGCCTCCAGTGCAGGAGCAGAGTGTTGCCAGCCAATCAAAGCCACAACAGACAGAAGAAACCAGAAACATCATCATCAAACTCCAAGTCCAATAAACACAGACCAAGACTCCCAACCAATCAGGGATGAAGAAAAAAACCTTCCTGGCACAGCATAGGCTAGCCCAAATTTAAACCCAAAGACTGTGTGACTCTGACCCACATACAAACTCTATACAGAAGCCTGATGATGGTAGATAGATTCTGCTGAAACGTTGCTACAAAACTTTAAAAGCACTACAATGATGTGGGATAATACCCGAAGGAAGCTAAACAGCACAAATGTAAGTACCCGCGAGAGAGAAATATATATATATATATTTAAGAATATGCCAAAGTGAGTGAACATTTCTGCAAATATGCTGCAATGAATGGAAACATGTTTTTTTTATTTTAATTGTCGAATTTTTTTAATATTTTTTAAAATAAATAATAATAATGAGAAGACAGGACTCCTTGGAGAAGACCCTGATGTTGGGTAAGATGGAAGGCAAAAGGCAAAGGGGATGGCAGAGGATGAAATGGTTAGATAATATTATCAACACAATGAACATGATTTTCTGGGGCAAAGTCCAGGAGACAGTTGTGGACAGGTGCCTGGGATGCTATGATCCCTGGGGTTGCAAAGAGTTGGACACAACTTAGTGACTGAACCACAACATGTTGTGAAAAAAAAAAAAACCCTCTCCCATCTCACTGAGAAATATCTAAGAGCAATTCAACAGTGGCTTGAGGATGACATATTAGAAACACATTGGCAGGTTTGCCAGAGAGGAAAACTTTCAGAGAAATGAAAGACAGATTTCCCTGCCTTACTAATGGAACTGTTGGAGTCATCATACTAAATCCTGTGAACAATCAAATGCCCCTTTGGAGTAGATAGGTCTGATAAAGAATGGGACCAGTGGAAAAAGGAATTTTTAAAGCAACAAATAGAACACCGAACCCAATGGGAACACTGATTTCTCCTTGCTATCAATTCTGGGACAAAAGTCTGAAATAATGAAGAGATACACTTACCGACCTGTCTTTCCTCAAGGCTGAGTTAAAATGTTTTCCAGGCCACACCTGAGACAACAGAAAATGCCACTAGTAGTAAATCTGGACTTCTGTCTGCTGATCTCTCTCCTGCACTGATTGCTTCTATTAAAGACCTTGCAAACCCTTGATGTTCCTCTAACGTTAGTAGACTGAATGCCTTGAAGGTACACTTGAATGGGGTCAGAATATGTGGAAACAAGATGTTAATGCTGAAAACAGGGACTCTTGCCCTTGTCATCTTTTGAATAGACAACTGTAATGGACTGTGGAGGAGGGAGGGCTACTTTGATAACAATGCAGTGGTCCAAACTGTGTTTGTTGGTGGTAGAAGATTTAGCAGTGCAGCAGCAGCATTGTCTTGGACATTGTCTTGGATACCAGTTTGTTTCCAGATCCAATACAGGGTCCATACAGAACTATTACCATACAAGGTACATTTTAAATACATTTTAACCCAATAGCCCACCTCCCTTTTCAGAGTATTAACCCTTTATTAAATTAAATATTCAACATTATTGCATTAAATTATTATATAAATCAACAGACAATATTACATTCTTCTTCCTCCTGCTCCTTTTCCTCCATCCTCCTCCTCATCATCATCATTATCAAATGGCATGGAAGGTGCCATTTGATTAGCAAGTGGATCAGTTAGTTTCAAAAATGACTTTAAAATCTCTTTTTAAATTAAGGTCCATAAGTCTTACTGAAATCCTACAGTCTGATTTGGAGACTTCATCCATGGACTCAGGCTAGCCCCTGGAGACTGCCTTAGGGTTGGGATGATTTCTGCAAGCATCTGTCACCCCTTCCAAACCACAGTTGAATAGCTGCAGAATTGAAACTGGTGCATGTGGTGGACACGTATCACCCTCCCAGACACCCTGACAATCCAAATCCCATGTAAACATACGTTTTACATCCATGAAATGCAGATGTGACTCACTATTGATTGGCCAGGCTTTGCATGGATGTTGAGGTTGAAAACTCCAGGATGTCTGAAAACCCATCAATAGTGCCAAAAGGTATAATTTTCAGAGTTCTTGATGGGAAGTTGTGAGAATTAAATAGTTCCTTGAGTTGACTTTGACTCCAGGATTTCAGGTAGGGATAACACACTTGATGGTCTTCATAATAATATAGAAATCAATGTCTATGGTCTAATTCTGTGGATTTTCTTTTTTGCAGTTCATAACTTTTTTGCAGTTTATAACGGTTCAGCTTTAACTAAAGTTGAAGAATTAGAGTTTCTTTGGTGACATTTTTAGAGAGGGGAAGGGGAGGAGGGGAGGAAGCTAGGAAGAAAAATGAAAAGGAAGGAAGGAAGGAAAGAAGGGAAGGAGGGAGGGGGAATGGAGGAAAGAATGAAGGAAGATGATAAGGAAGGGAAGAAAGAAATAAGGGAAGTAGAAAGTGAGGAGGAAGGGAGAAAGGAAAAAAGAGAAAGAAAGAAAGAAAAGAAAGAGAGAGAGAGAGGAAGGAAAATGAAAGGGAAAGAAGAAAAGAAAGAAGGAAAAATAGGAAGGAGGGATGGATGCATGGATGCATGGAGGGAGGAAATGAAGGAAAGAAGGAAGGAAAATGAAAGAGAAGGAAGGAAAGAAGGAAGGAAGGGATGGAGTGAGGTAGGAAGGAAAGAAAAAGAAAAAGAAAAGGAAGGAAGAAAGGAACAGTTTCTAGAACAGCACTTTGGCAAAAAATGTTTAATATGCCACATGATGACATCAACTAGCCATGCAACCCTCTTATCTCCTTTCAATTCAGATTCAAGAGCAGCTTCCTAAATCGGCTCCAAGGACAGTCCCAAAGTGCAATAAACAAATGCAGGGCCGAGCAGCCACCCCACCGAGTCTCATTTCCCTGACTTTAATGGAGAAGGAAAGCGAAGGTGTATTAGCAATCATTTTGCATTGCGGATATTGCAGCTTTGCTTCTTCAGTGCTGTGATGTACTGTCATCTTTGCCACAATTTGCTGAGAGATTGCTCCATATCATGTTGCATTATAATAGTCTTTTTCCAGAGGCATTAATTCCTAGCTGGACTGAAGTGGAAATGACAAAAGCTTCTGTCATTAGGCACTCAGGAACATCTCGTATACAAGGCAAGAACATTTGTACCACTCTCGAAATTATTATGTGGTGCTTATATTTCCAGGAATGAATATTAAACAAGACATCTCCAATAGCTTCCCATCTCATCCTATATTTTCATGAAACCATCCGAGTCACCAAGGTAATTGAAATTTTAAAGCTCTGAAGCTTTTCTCTCTTCATCCATATGTCTCCTCATCCTTCTGCACCAAGCTGGACCACATGTTGTTTAACAGCGGAAAAGCTCCAGGCCTAAAATAACTATCAGAACTTCTCTCTCTCTCTCTCTCTCTCTCTCTCTCTCTCTCTCTCTCTCTCTCTCTCTCTCTCTCTTTCTTTNTCTCTCTCTCTCTCTCTCTCTCTCTCTCTCTCTCTCTCTCTCTCTCTCTCTCTCTCTCTCTTTCATTCTCATTCTTTCTCTCTCATTCTCTCTCATTCATTCTCATTCTCTCTCTCATTCATTCTCATTATCTTTCTCTCTCTCTCTCTTTGTGTGTGTGTGAGAGAGAGATTGGGGGAAATGTATATTAAAGACAGCAGTGGTACTATCACTAATGTCAGCAGGTTTCATAGAGCATGGTAAAAATCAGCACTGCAATCAAAACTTGACCTGTTTGTTATGTGTCTTTCAATATCAATCAGAATAGAGCTGGAAGTGATCTTGGAGGTCTTCTAGTCCAACTCCTTGCTCTAGCAGTAGACCCTATACAATTTGAAACATTGGCTGTCCAGTCTCTTCTTAAAAACCTCCAGAGATGAAGCACCAACAATGTTTGAAGGCAAAATATTTAATAGAATAGAATAGAATAGAATAGAATAGAATAACAGAGTAGGAAGAGACCTTGGAGGTCTTCTAATCCAACCCTTTGCTTAGGCAGGAAACCCCACACCATTTCAGACAAATGGTTATCCAATCTCTTCTTAAAAATGTCCAGTATTGCAGCATTCACAAGTTCTGAAGGCAAGCCATTACAATGATTAATTATTCTGACATGTTGAGAGTATTGCAGCGTACATTCAATGCCAGAAAAAATACACACAGATGGCTGAGGCTTCATTTAACTTCTTCATAAATACAAAGTAAATTTTGCAATACCAGTTGTAGATTTCTCCAACATGGAGCAAACTCAAACAGAAGCAGACATGTTACAGGTTGAGAGCAGAGCTCTAGTTTTCAGCAAGCAAGAAGCTTGTTTCTCTTTCACTTTAGAGCTGAGCTCAGAACAAAGATAAACCATGGCCAGATTCTCTCTTTAAGTTTCAGCCCTCAACTCAGCTGTCATTGGCCAATCTTGTTACTAAGCTCTATTCTAGTTCATGAATGTACTCTAAGTACATGAGTATGGAAATCAATTTTTTTCATGAAGACACACCTTTCATCACTTATCCCCATCTATTGAGGGTGCAAGAAATTCATGTTTTCCCCTTTTTGTGTGGAATGGGAGCAATGAAGGATTCTTTCTACAGGACCTATAATAATTTGTATGACGACAATAATTAAATGAGCAACATCTGAATGAGATCACTTTAACCTACCAGCTTCCTGTTTGTGTTAGAGACTTGCTGATTCTCCTTTGGTCCTGCTTTAACAACATTTAATTGGGATCTCTAAGTCATAAAGATTTTGGCTCTTCCACATTCTCTGGTCTCCTACAATATTCAGCCCAGAGCTTTCTGAAACAGTGAATGGTGCTTAGGGAAGAAACAACATACTTGCCATTTATGAGCACAGAAGAAATATGTTTAGGCTGTTCATGGACAATATTAATTCATGAATCAGACAAAATTGATCCATGGATCTAACTGGGTCTACAAAGCCCTATGTGGCTCACTAAAAATCTTTGCCTTTTTGTTTTCTCTACTGTTCCAATATCTCAGGATAGAAGAAGAGGGAGTCAAGCTATTCTCCAAAGCACCTGAGGGCAGGACAAGAAGCAATGGGCGGAAACTAATCAAGGAGAGAATTTAGACAATTAGAACAATTAACCAGTGGAACAGCTTGCCTCCAGAAGTTGTGAATGTTCCAACACTGGAAGTTTTAAAAAGATGCTGGATAACCATTTGTCTGAAGTGGTGCAGGATTTCCTGCCTAAGTAGGGGATTGGAGGAGAAGACCTCCAAGATCCCTTTCAACTCTGTTATTCTATTGTATACTCTCTTCCAATCTTTAACTTCTATTTTCATCTCCAATTAATTGTTGTACTTCTTTTCCTGGGTTAGTTTGGTTTGGAAACCTAGCAAGCATCTGTTGAGTGTCTTCCCTTTTCATAAGAAAAACAACTCCAGAAGTAACTAGCTCTGTCCA
Organism: Laticauda laticaudata; assembly: GCA_004320025.1. Lineage (NCBI taxonomy): Eukaryota > Metazoa > Chordata > Lepidosauria > Squamata > Elapidae > Laticauda > Laticauda laticaudata. Next base: position 2,734 of record BHFT01030255.1, on the reverse strand, counting down.
TTCTACTCAATAAACTTCTTTTCAGCCTCAGCTGAGTACTGGATCAATCTTGCAAAACAAGATTCTACTCATTTATTCCATTTATCTCTTGTTATCAACCAGGAATCTCCTTCCTATGTTTGTCCATTTGACTTCTGCCTTCTAAATGAAGACACTTGTATCTCTTATTTTAAAAGGTATCATTGATTCTCAGCAAGTTACATTCATCCATCAACCTTTGCAGGACAGAAGACTTCAAGGAACAATTTAGGTTGGCTTTAGCTGTTTGGTAGGATTTGCTTTTAAATGGCTTTATTGAAGAACATGGAATGAAAGAGTTGGAAGGAACCTTGGAGGTCTTCTAGTCCAACTCTCCACTTGAGCAGGAGACCCTATACCATTACAAACAAGTGGCTGTCCTGTCTCTTTTTAAAAGCCTCCAATGATGGAGCACCCACAACTTCTGAAGGCAAACTGTTCTACTGGTTAATTGTTCTCACTGTTAGGAAATTTCTCCTTAGTTCTAATCTCTCCTTGATTAGTTTCTATCCACTCTTTCTTGTCTTGCTCTCCAAAGGACCAGATGAAGCTTATATTCATGTCTTTAATTGTGTCTTCTTTTTATTAGACTAGACATACCCAGTTCCTTCAACTGTTCTTCATATGTTTTAGTCTCCAGGCCCTTAATCATCCTAGTCACTCTTCCCTGTACTCTTTTTAGAGTCTCAACATCTGTTTTATACTATGGTGACCAAAACTGGATGCAGTACTCTAGGTGTGGTCTTACCAAAGCTTTATAAATCGCTACTAGTTTTTCATATGATATTGATTCTATCAATGCAGAACTGCATTGTTCTGTTGTACTTACTACTGCTATTGAACCAGGGACCACCTATTCTATACCTGAGATTTGTTCTTCTGATTGTTTGATATTTAATATTGCCTAGGTTTTCCTTGTTCTTTTGCTGCAGTTCTATTGCCATATATCACTGTATTTCCTTTCTCTTCCCATTCTTTTTTATTTTTGGCTTTGATTTAAGTCATTTTTGATAGACAGACAGACTCCACATTGCCCCAGGTGTCTGGCAATTGGAAGGTACACTTTTTATAATTTTAAGTAAATACATAAATATAGCTGTTTCTGGTGCTTTGTAAAACAAGAAAAGAAGCAATGGATGGAAACTAATCAATAAGAGAAGCAACCTAGAACTAAGGAGAAATTTCCTAACTGTGAGTACAGTTAATCAGTGGGATGGCTTGCCTCCAGAAACTGTAGGTGCTCCATTGCTAGAGGCTTTTAAGAAGAGGGGTCATTCTATTATTCCAGGCACCTTAAGGCAGACCAAGAAGCAATGGATGGAAACTAATCAAGGAGAAAAGGAATCTCGAAATAAGGAGGAAATTCCTAAGGGTAAGAACAATTAACAAGTAAAATGGTTATGTTTACAAATTAACATAGTTGGAAGGGACCTTATAGGTCATCTAGTCCAACCCGCCCAAGCACACCCTATACTATTTCTGACAGATGGGAGTCCAGTCTCTTCTTGAAAGCTTCCACTGATGAAGCTCCCACAACTTCTGCAGGCAGCTTCTGTTCCATGGGTTGATGGTTCTCACTGTCATAAAATTTCTCCTTATTTACAGGTTGAATCTATCTCCTTGTTCAGTTTCCATCCATTATTCCTTGTTTGGCCTTCGTGTGCTTTGGAAAAGAGATTGACCCCTTCTCCTGTGTGGCAGCCCCTCAAATATTGGAAGTCTTCTGGACAGGATGGAAGAGAAACACAGCCTTTTTCTCTTTATCCCTACTGTCTTCCAGAACTATCCTAATGTAAAATGTAAAATGTCAAAGGAAACAGTTATTGTTGTAATTATGATGAGCTTCCTTGTTTTGGATTGCTCATATAGTTTTTGCAAGGACATGCTCCTGTATATTTATTCATTTATTTTAATTACTTTCATATTGTAAGAGGCCTCTCTTTCTATTCACATAAACATCAGTGTTCCCTTCGCACCATGGTTCATTGTAATTACTGAACGTATGACTGACAAGGAGAAGGCAGAGGGAGATATGGGAAAGAAATCAACAAGGAACAGATTCTATAGGCAATCCAATTTCTTCCTACCTTGTCTTTAGTATTACAGTGTGTGAACATCTAATAATTGGGACGTGTTCTCATTAAAGCATTGACAATGAAAGCTGAATCTTTGGAGGAAGAACAGAGCAGAAAATACAGAGAGGGAAAAGAAAGAGTGGAACAAAATAAGTTGCTTTGTTCAGGAAGTAAAATTCAATATTCATTTGTGGATTGGCACAATGAATTTAATAACTGCCAGATTGATTACACAAATCTCGTTAAAAGGGGAAAATGTTGACTCTCTAGTTTGACTTCTGGTGGGAAAAAATACAGAGAAGAGCCACAAAGATGATTAGCAGGCTGAAGACTAAAATATATGAAGAACGGTTACAGGAATTGGATACATTTAGTCTGATTAAATGAAAGATTAGGGGAGACATAATAGCAGTTTTCCAATATTTGAGGGGTTGCCACAAGGAAGAGAGAGGATCAATCTATTCTCCAAAGCCCCTGAAGGCAGGACAAAAAGGAATGGATGGAAACTAATCAAAGAGAGAAGCAACCTAAAACTAAGGGGAAAAAATCCTAAAGCCCCTGTCACGCTGCACCAAAAGATGCAAAGAGGATGTTAAATGGACAAAAAAGCTTGCCATCCGTTGGTTAACGCGATGTACTCA
>BHFT01030254.1:122830-147524 GCA_004320025.1 Laticauda laticaudata | reverse complement strand
TCCCCCCCCCCCGCGCGTGTTTGGAAATCCACGGAGGTGGAGGTAAGCAGGGGCAGGTGAGGAGAGGACGAGGCGCTTCAGCCGTGCGCGAATTCCAGGATCGGATGCGGTGAGCAGCGCCGGCGAGCGCGCGAAGACCCATTGAGGGCAGGCGCGATCCAGAGGCCCTTGCCTGTCTATTTCCTCCTGTTTCCATCCAGGAATTAGGGTCCCAAGTGATTCTTTCTTTCTTTCTTCTCCTCCTCGCTCCAACATCTCCTGTATTTTTTTTTTCCTCCTTTCAAGTATGTGCCGAGATTTTGTAGCAATCAGTTTTCTGGCTAACTCGGGAGAATTCCGTGCAGGAGGAATCCTGAAGACCAAGAAGAATCCTTTTTTAAAAAAAAAAAGTCATCGTTTTTATTCCCCGTCCTTAAATCAAACCCTGTTTCTTAAAATAAATTAAAAAAACATTTTGGTTTAACGATCCATCTTTTTTATTTCTGTTGGGCAGAAGGAAGGCTCCTGCCCCCAACTCTACTTTTGGAAGCGAGTTCATGGAATTTCGGAATAAATCTTCCTTCCTTCCTTCCTTCCTTTCGAGTACCAAACCACAAAACCCTCTTTAGGATTCTGGCCGAGGCAGAATGCAAAATCACTCCGAGAGCTATTCAGGATGGGGGGCGTTTGGGGGTTGGTTGGTTGGGATGTCAGACCGCTCCTTCTTTTTGAAGGAAAGTTGGAGAGAGTTTTCTCTCGCTTTTGATTAGTTTCTGCTGTTTAAAAGCTGGAGGCGAAGTTTTTTAATTGGGAACGAAGTCTCCGAGGTGAGGGGGATTTGGCTTAACTAGCCCCCGCCACCCACCCCAATTTTTCCACCCCACCCCCCAAGGATTTCACCTCCTAACTTAAGAGAACTTTGGTTAACTTAAAAGAGGCAAACACAAGGGTTTTTTTTTTTCACTATCCCACCCATACTTCGGCGACTTTCTCTTTTGTTTTGTGTTTTACACACGTACGCACTTGTTGCTTTTTGAAGCGGCTGGGTGAACAGCGCCTCCGAGATTTATTTGATTTTATTTATACCGTTTGTCCTCCAGGAAAATAATAATAATCTTATTCTAAGCCACTAAAGGCGCGTTTGAAAAAGAAAGCCGGTTTCAAAAGTAGGCAAAATTAAATTCGATTTTGAGATAATTAGTCCCGGGTGGAAAACTTTTAATCGCCATGTATTTAAAATGAAACAGTGGGGAAAGAAAAACAACCCCCAAAACTTCCTTTTTTTCCCTTCTTCTAAATCGCTTCTATAAAAGGTGTAAAGTTGCTGATGGCTCTACTTTACAAATTAAAACCTTTTTAAGGGATATCTTTCTTTTTATATTCCAAGCGTTTGGCAGTGAAAAATCTCTTCTTCCCTTCCCGGCCTGTAATTTCATAGCGTTTTCCGCAGAAAAATTGATGGAGAAAGACTGAATCACAATACTTGCAAAATTGGGATCAAAATAAGATATAGATTTTTCTCTCTTTTGGGGTTGGGTGAGGTGGGAAGGAAAACTCTTGTTCTGCCTACCATTAATGGCTTTTTTATTTTTATTTTTCTTCTTTCTTTCTCTCTTCTCTTTTTTCTCTACCTTCCTACCTTCCTTTTTTCTTTCTTTCTTTCTCTCTTTCTCTTTTTATGTCCAGGGGGAAGGCCACTTATGTTACATGTTTGATGTTCTCAAACTTGGCACTGAAGTAAAATCTTTCAAACATTTCATCCCCAAGTTTGAGGTGTCTTTTTTTCCCTCTGTTTATTCCTTTTCTTCTTTCTGGATTTTTTTTTCTCTCTCTCTGTTTAAGGAAAATGAGGGGAGCAGAGATCTCAATATTGGGTTGTGCACCTTTCTCCATGAGACAAGAGATTCTCTCTTTGGACATCTGGTGTGCGGTGTAAGCTCAATGATGGGTTCATAAATCTCAGTTTATAACTCAGGGAGGTCATGAGAATTTAAATCAATTGTGGTTTATGCAGCAAACTGCAGATAAGCAAGCAATGGTTTGGGGCAAAGAATAGAAAGAATCCATGTGCAGGTGTCTGTCCAGCTAACTAACCTTGGCTGGTCCCTGAGAGGCTAAGCAAGATTTAATGTTTGGATGGGAGACCACCAAGAGATCTGAACATAGTTAACTAAACTGGGAAGTTGGAAAAATACCTTGGGAAACAGTGGCAAACCATTTGTGTTATTGCTAAGAAAACAACATGGATGTAGTACCCCAGGAGTCCAGTTCACATTAGAAAAGATGACTGTACATTTGAGAATGAGGAGGAAGAGGAGGATATTTTGGAATCTTATCTCAAGAAACTTTCCAATTGTCCTTCATCTTTTTCCCAGCCTAGGATTAATCCCTTTCTTGTTAAATTCTCTTTTTTGTGCTTTCTCTAAAGCAGTGATTCTCAATCTTGGCCACTGGAAGATGCGTACACTTTTTAATTCCCAGGCTGGCTGGAGAATTCTGGGAGTTTAAGTCTTCCAGTGATCAAGATTGAGAAAGACTTTAGAGGATTTTTTTTTTTAAAGTATTCTTTTTCCTGTGCAGAAACACTGGACTACATCTCCCATCCAGTCCTGCCAGTGTGTACGATGTGTTGTCTGAGGAAGATGGCCATGGTAGTCCACAAAGTATCTGGAGGGCTTGGGGAAAGATAATGATAATGATAACCTTTATTGTCATGGTACATATATCAAATGAAATTATTGATGTCATTTTGATTTTTAGTGCTCATCTACATTTTTTTCCTCGAAACAAAAAAGGGGAAAAGATTTTGTTGGTTGCAAAAACTTGGATTACAGCATGACACGTATCCAGCCAATTTGAATAAGCATGGTTAAAGCAAATCATGGCTTAGCATATTGGGCTATTAACATATAGTCCACATAAATGGGAAGAAAAGCACTGTTATATTTTATTTTAATTCAGAAGGAGTGATGGTTTTGGGTGTGATTCAGTTTCGTTTTCATCATAATCAGAAATTTACATTTTGGGGATTAAAGCTTTATTCCATCATCTTCAGCAAGAAAAACTTCATGGGAGAGCAAAAGCAGCCACTGGAGCTACTCAAAGCAAACTAGGGGTTTTTTTCCTCCTGGCTCCCAGGGACAATGGGGAAGAGCTTTATTAAAACATTCACATAGGGAATTGATCCAGCTCAGTTTTCAGGTTTTCAGAATATAAATTTTTAAAGTTCTTCCAATAATTGAAAACTTACCTGGATGGAATAACTTTATGTGTGTGTCTGGATCGAGACTCACTGGATGGGTTAATCCTTGATTTGATTAATTTACACCCCACGGGGCTAACCAGTATCAAAACTGATCCTTGGATTATTTGGGTGAGATTGCATATTTGGGTTGTCTCAACTCACATGTTTCCCAGCTAGGATTTATCTGATGATCCTGATAAAACTTGTGACCCCTTGATTAGTTTAAGAGGGCCATTAGTAGAACATAGATAAACTAAGTGTGTCTGTCTAGGATGGATGGGTGGGTGAAGAAATGATGATAATGATTTCTTTTAAGAGCAAAAGAAAAAAAAATATTCTCTAGGTTCAGCTTAATTCTCTAGGTTCAGCTTGATCGAAATTGATCTAGTGATTCCACAGATAGGGAGAAAGTGTGATCACTAGGGAGAAACTGTGATTGTGATCACATTTACAACTCTCACTACCACATTGGCTTTAAAATGCCTCCAAAGGACTCATTAAACCTTTGAGCTAGTCCTTCCAATGTCAATTCTTTCCTTTAGGTAGTTCTCTCCTACACACACACACACACACACAGAGAGCAATATTTGGCTTTTTTCACAAATATTATAAGCTCCTTTAAAAATAAAAACATCAGAAAACCCATCTAGGATGGATGCATCGATTGATTCTTAATGCGATTGGGATCTGCCTTGGATTATTTAATTGGTTGACAAATGGGTGGATTCAGTTTATCTGGCCATCCACCTCAAATACAGGACTCATTATCATTTATTGCTTTTTAAACCCACATAGGGGCTTATCAGTAAAGGAGGATACTTGTAGCTCAGGGTTGAAATGAAGTGTCCTTGGTGCTTTTCTAAACTTGGTTGTTTTCTTGCAGATGTTTCATGACTCAGCTGGTAACATCAATGCTAGAAGAGAGTAGAGTTTGCAGAGTGGAGAATGAGCAAAAGAGGAGGAAGAGGAGGAAAATGACTGTGGAGTTCCTGGTGCTCTCCGAGCTCGGTTGTTTTCTTGCAGACATTTCATGACCCAATTAGGTAACATCATCAGTGCCAGTCTTATGGGTTTATTTCAGTCGAAATCAGTGGGGTTTCCCATGTGTAAAGCACAATGTGTTTAAGTGTGAGACACAACAGAGTGCTAGTCCAGAACCTACACAATCTAAATAACCTCTTCCCTATCAGATGACTGCACAGAATAGAAACTTTTGTACACACACGCACACACACACACACTTCAGTTACAACTTAAAAAGCTTCTTGGATGAGATGCAGAACATTTTCAAGGAGGAAAAGAAACAAGGAAGTCCATTTGCTTTTTGAAATGTGCCCCTTGGGACAACCAGGGACCTGAGAGATTGACAGAATCTGTATTCCAGAATTAATAAACATTCTTCCATATTCCCCACTCAAGCCTTGCAAATATGAATGGATTCAGTGGTGAATTAAACTTATTCCTCCAAGTCTGGGCTTTGTCAATGAGAGGGAACATTGGTGTATTAAGTGACAGGGGTGATGTGAGAATCCACAGTGGCTCATGGCCACATTTACAGGTGTATCTACCTTACCATAAATTTAGAAGGCAGCACCTTGCAGGGCTAATTCAACCAGGACAGCTTGGAATAAACGCTCAATCCGGATTTGCATTTCACACACTAAGCCATCATTTGCTGAAAGCCCTGAGTAAGCCACAACTGGTTGTGTTCACACATAGCTGTGAGCCACAACAAACCACACGAGGCCTTGATGCAGTGTGTAAATCCAGACCCAGTATATTTTAGTCTGCATGGAGAAAAAAACTGAAGTGGGATAACACTGCATTTTGCAAATCCTTGAGAGGACCAATGATTTTGACAGGGTTCATTCAGCATTCTCTAAGCCATGGTTTGTTGAGGAAACCTTGGATAAATCATCATTGGTTGGATCCAGCCAACATCCTAAACTCAAAGAATTATATTATAACTTCACGGGTTGGCTAACCAAATCATTCTGGACTTCCCCAGTGGCAAGATTTTGAATTAATGTAAAAGTGTAGGAGAAATGTAACTGGAGGAAAAATAGAGTTGGTTCTTGGCTTAAGAAGGAGTTTGAGCGAAATCCTTCCAAAACAGCTTTGGCAACTAATTTTTCTCTCCTTCCTTCTTTGGAGAGAAAGGCTTCTGATGAATATATTGGCTTGGTCAACTTAACTATGACTTGGTTGAACTAGCAGTTTCTCAGTTTCTCCACGGTTCACATTTACAATCTACTATAAGGTTTACGCTACACCCTGGACCATAAACAATCCCTGATGGATTCACATTATAGGTTGGGCCAAAAAATATAGCAAGTTACTTTGTGGTTCAACTCCCGCTCTTTAGTTACAACCTCCAGGTGCCAGTCTACAAGCAGGCAATAAAAGTAAGGTTCTACATTTAGGCAAGAAAAACAAAAGGCACAGATACAGTATAGGTGATACCTTACTCAATCGTAGTAACTGTGAGAGGGATCTTGGAGTCCTATTAGACAATGATTTAAATATGAGCCAGCAGTGTATGCCAGCTGCCCAAAAAGCCAACATAGTTCTGGGCTGCCTAAACAGAGGGATAGAATCAAGATCACATGAAGTTGCATTAATACAACTTTATAAGACTTTGGATACTGCATCCAGTTTTGGTCACCATCATGTAAAAAAGATGTTGAGACTCTCGAAAGAGTTCAGGTAAGAGCAAGAAAGATGATTAGGAGACTTTAGGCTAAAACATATAAAGAATGGTTGCTGGAACTGAGTATGTCTAATTTGGTGAAAAGAAGGACTAGGGGTGACATGATAGCAGTGTCCCAATATCTCAGGGGCTGCCCCAGAGAAGAGGCAATCAAGCTGTTCTCCAAAGCCCCTGAAGGCAGGACAAGAAGCAATGGGTGGAAACTCATCAAGGAGAGAAGCAACTTAGAAGTAAGGAGAAATTTCCTGACAGTTAGAGCAATTAACCAGTGGAACAGAAGTTGCCTTCAGATGTTGTAAATGCTCCAACACTGGAAGTTTTAAAGAAGAGATTGTCTGAAATGGGTGTAGGGTTTCCTGCCTAAGCAGGGGGTTGGACTAGAAGACCTCCAAGGTCCCTTCCAACTCTGTTATTCTATTCTATAAGGTAAGTGCAGAGCCTGATCCCTCTTTCATTATTCCTGATGTTCTTCAAGACAAGAATAAATTGTAAATGCTGCAAAAAGCCATGAGTGCCATGTCATGCGGAGGCTTCTCTGAGGCGCCAAGCATCTTCTTTTGTTTCCTGAGCTGCTTAGCATATGCTCTTTTCAAAGCCCCCGGAGAGGGAGAAGTTGAATAGTATCTTTCTGATGATTACAAGGAGCCACCTGGATGTTCCCATTTAAACCAGTATGGGACCGTCCCTTTCAGAAATTGCCACTCACAGTCTGGGGTCTCCGCTGTGCATTATTCTCTCTGGCTTAAGTGGGAAGGACATTCCTTGGGAAAAGTAACTGCTTTTGGCTAGAGAGTGGGCCAGCCAGATGTTTCCTGCTGATTGTTCATTATCCAAGTTGCTGGACAGATGTGGAAGTGTAGCCTCAGTACAGCCAGGGTTCGTTCGTTTAGGAGATTTCCCTACCACCCCGAACCAGACAAGATTCTAGATTTTTCACGCCAGGAAGGTGTGCAACAACAGATGATTGTTAGCAGAATGAAGTGTCCACTAACAGTAGTCAGTAAGTAGTAGGAAGAGAAGGCCAATCTAGCAGGGGGTTGGACAAGAAGACCTCCAAGGTCCCTTCCAACTCTGTTATTCTATGCTCCAAAGCCCCTGAGGGCCAGACAAGAAGCAATGGATGGAAACTCATCAAGGAGAGAAGCAACCCAGAATTAAGGAGAAATTTATCTAGTTTAATATAAAAAAAGGGACTGGGGTGACATGATAGCAGTGTTCCAGTATCTCAGGGGCTGCCCCAAAGAAGAGGCAGTCAAGCTATTCTCCAAAGCCCCTGAAAGCAGGACAAGAAGCAACCTATGGAAACTGAACAAGGAGATAAGGATAAATTTTCTGACAATTAGAACAATCAACCAGTGGAACTCCTTGCCTCCAGAAGTTGTAAATGGTCCAACACTAGAAGTTTTTAAAAAGAGATTGGGCAATCATTGGTCTGAAGTGGTGTCGGGTTTCCTGCCTAAGCATGGGGTTCGACTAGAAGACCTCCAAGGTCCCTTCCAACTCTGTCATTCTATTATTCTGTCCCTTGGACATGTTCCATTGATTTTATAAAGAGGGACAGTGGATTGTGGGAAGGGGTGTTTCTCTGAATTTCTCCAAGAAAAGAAGACAGGAATACTTGTGGCTGTAGAATTCCTGTTGGGGAAAAAAACCCAACCCTTCCAGTTCTCTTTCTTGGGGATTTAAATGCAAGAGATGTCATTGCAGGAAAAACCAAGGATGGGACTTTCACACAATCTCCTTGGTATCTGGATGATTAAATGTTGCACGCCACTCAACACAACTTGACCGAAATTCTTTCTCTTCTCCTGGAAAAGAATTATCAAAATTGCATCTTGTTTTCTCAAGTCTGACGGAGAACTGGTTGGAATGAACTTGTCAACACCTTCCTTTTATTTGATTGCTTATTGTACCCTATGACGATTATTAAGGGTTGTACCTGATGATTCTTGACTCTTGGCGAATGTATCTTTTCTTTTATGTACCCTGAGAGCATTTGCACCAAGACAAACCCCTTGGGTGTCCAATCACACTTGGCTAATAAAAGAATTCTTTCTTTCTTTCTTTCTTTCTTTCTTTCTTTCTTTCTTTCTTTCTTTCTTTCTTTCTCTTTCTTTCTTTCTTTCTTTCTTTCTTTCTTTCTTCCTTCCTTCCTTCCTTCCTTCCTTCCTTCCTTCCTTTCTTTCTTTCTATATTCTATTCTATTCTATTCTATTCTACTCTACTTCACTCCACTCCATATATTCTATTCTATTCTATGCTATGCTGTGCTGTGCTATGCTGTTCTGTTCTGTTCTATTCTATTCTATTCTATTCTATTCTACTCTACTCTACTCTACTCTACTCTACTCTACTCTATTCTATTCCACTCCATTCCATATATTCTACTCTATTCTACTCTACTCTACTCTACTCTACTCTTCTACAAGAAGAAGACATGTCAAAAACAGAGACATCTTCCCAAAGATTAGAAACTAGAGAGGGAAAGGGTTGAAGTGAGCAAAAATCAAAAGCTCTTCTGCTTTTTAATCAAAAAGGGTTAGTCTGGACTCCTTCTGATTTTGGGGGAGTACCACAGAAGAACAGGAGCCTCTAGTGTGATGTCTAGAAGAAGGCACAAAGGGTGGATTTTGCAAATTCAGGGTCCCCAAATCCATATTGCAACCAAGGACAATATTTCAGCAGGAGAGGAAAGGAAGCTGTGCCCTGGTCAACGGCTTGGGTTTGTTTGTTCAACTTCCAGCATTTCTGCTCTGCAACTGTGATTGTAACCCTGGAAGAGTTGTCACAGGCTTTGCCTCCGCTGTGTTATATTTGTTGAATCAGCGGAGGCCTGCAAAATTCCTCCAGGCTGGCCTTTTCACCATTCAATGACCATGTAATTGGCCCTGCGGTTCACTCAACCCTTTCTTTCTGCGGCAAAGCAGAATTTCCATCCAACTGGGGGGCTGTTCTAACCCCCCCTCCCCTGGATTGGTGGATTTCTGTAGCATGGACAGAACCTGAAATAGCTGGAGACCCTGGACTATACCATGCTAGACAAAGTCTTTTCTTTTCTTTGTAGCATTTTCACTAGTTTTGGACTTATTGTCACCTGTTGCATTCATTACTACCTTGCAGAACTAAGTGGATTTTTTTTGTGCGCCTACATCCACCAAATTCTCCTCTATAATTCTTTAAATGAAATTTTAAAAAACTCTCCTTTATAAATTCATAATTACCATGCAATAAAAACCACCTTTATAATTCTTTTTTTTTAATGTTTATAAATATTTTTATTGCATTGTATCACAAATTCCATTTCTATATCGAACAGTGTGTTTTCTAGGTGTTGTTGGAAGAATTATCTTTCCGGGTTCAGTTCCAAGTGGGGAAAAAGACATTGGAAACATGGAGACTGTTTGGAAGGATGGTTTAATGGTGTACAGGATCACATGCCTTGCTCCAAAGTGAAAAGGATGATCACATGCTCCAAGTTGTTGGGTGAAGGAAAAAGAAGGGGCAAAATGCTGAGAGTGCAATTGTTTTATACCTTCTGTTGGGCCCCACCTTAATGTTTCCTGTCCCTGTGCAAGACATGTATCCCATTGGCTGTCAAACTCCCAGAGGCGGGGGTCTTAGCTAACTTTGGACGCCATGGCTTCATCTGAGTGCTGGCTGATGCAATCTTTCCAGGTGCCAGGTGGTGAGGTGGGTAGAGGGCTTTGTTATGTAGAATACTCTGGTCCAGGCCTTAATGGTTCGCCCATTGACAAAGGTGTGTATGTGGGGGGGGGGTGAGTTTCTGCTTCTGAGCTTCTACTTCTCTTTTTAGGGGAAATATTCCACCTTTTTAATATATCCTAAAATATTTTATTTTCCTTGGAGATAGATGGGTTTTAACTTCCAACAGCATCCAAAGTGTTAAAATATCAACCTCATTATGATCATGTACATGCAAACATATATAAGATAATATCAATCATTATTAGAAAGGATACTATCTTCTAATCAGTTTTTCCTTCCCATATTTCATGTAAATCCATATTTCATGTAAATCCACTCACCTTACCTCTATCATGTAGCCATTTGTAGAAAAGTTCCCATGTTATAAAATATTCCAAATCTTTTTCATTAATTTTTAGAGTTAACCTATCCATTTCTGCATATTCCAGAATCTTTCTGATTCTATTATCATCAGTAGGGGTTTCTTCATTTTTCCAGTATTGTGCATATACAATCCTGGCTGCTGTTAGAATATGTAAAATCAAATATGTATTACCTTTATTATAGTTTTCTGGTAGCATGTCCTGCAGGAATGTCTCAAGTTTCAAGTCTATGTGCTGTTTAATACTTTTTCAATCCAAGTTATATTATTCTTAAATTCCAGGAGAAATCAGACAAGGGTCAGAGGTCGGGAATTTCCCAAAGGAAGAGATTAGGGGTTTCTCCCAATCTGCTAATGTGAGGGATTATAACACCCATAATCCACAGATGGCATGCCCCCAGGGATTGCAAGTCAGCATCTCTGGAGTTTCAAGCCTTGGGGGCTGGTGAGGTTTTGATGGAAACCCATCAAGTTTCAGTTGACTTCAAGAGCTGGTTTTGAGCAACTTCCAGGAATATCTTTCAGGATCTCTTGTTAGCATTAAAGGCCAAGTACTAATACTTCCTTTAAAGCACAGATCTAAGTCGATCTGCAACTGAATGGGTGAATGTTCCTCCTAAGAAACATTTGCATTTCAGGCCACTCCCAGTGATAAAACCACAGCAGATTTCTGAGTCCAGGGCTTCCTTGGTTGATCAGGTAAATCTCTGTGTCTAGAGACAGTCTACCTTGGAAAGGCAATTGTAGAGAAGCCTTAAATTTTCCAGTTAGGTCCTGCTGTTGAAAATGGGAGATTAAGTATTGAGTATGAAGTGTTCAGATCATCTGCTGATGTGTTGGAAGGAGCATTTCTGTAGGAAAGTGGTATACCATAGCATAGCACAGTATAGAAGCTGGAAGGGACTTTGGAGGTCCTCTAGTCCAGCCCCCTGCTCAAGCAGGAGAGTGTATACAATCTCAGACAAGTGACTGTCCAGTCTCTTCGCTGGGATTAACTCATCCTGGTTCTTCAAACATGCTAAGCTCCATCACCATCCACCAACCTTGGTTTGATATTAAGTTTCATACATGGAATCTAGACATTGGGCTTGATTCACTAATCAGGGTTACCCTTTGGGTTTTTAACACAGGAGAAACCATCCTTAACACATCCTAAAAAATAGTTAACAAGGTTGGGCAACTCTTTAAGACCTGTGGATCCCAGGTCTGGGGAATTCTGGGAGTTGAAGTCCACACATCTTAAAGTTGACAAGGTTGAGATATCTTGATAGATACCTTGATAGAAATGGTAAATGCCACAAAGAATAGAATAGAATAGAATATTGAATAGAATAGAATAGAATATAGCAGAGCAGAGAAGAGAAGAGAAGAGAAGAGAAGGATGGAATAAGGAATAGAATAGAATAGAATAGAATAGAATAGAATAGAATATTGAATAGAATAGAATATAGCAGAGCAGAGAAGAGCAGAGAAGAGAAGAGAAGGATGGAATAAGGAATAGAATAGAATAGAATAGAATAGAATAGAACAGAACAGAATTCTTTATTGGCCAAGGGTGATTGGACACACAAGGAATTTGTCTTGGTGTAAATACTTTCAATATACATAAAAGAAAAGATAAAAGGAAACAGTCAATATAAAGCATTTGAGCAAGACTGAGAGGTGATGAAAAGTTGACTAAACCATGATGGCCAAGTCCAGGCTAAGAGTCCTATATGGGTCCCACCATTAGCTAAACCACAATGCCAGTTTGATTTTTGTTTTTCCTTACTTTTAACAAATTTTCCTTTCCCCCTTTGTTGATTATTGCATCTGGACATCTCTCCAGCCTCTTTACCCTGAAGGATTTGTTTCTCTTTAGCTAGCAGTTCCATGGTTTTTTTCTTCCTTCTACAAAACAATCCACAAATATCAACATTGTCCCACGTTCCTAATGAACTACTTATTTCTTGCACACTTATATGGTTCTGAAAAATGGACCTTGCTTTTCTCAGGCAACCCCTTCGGGGGGGGGGTTTTTTTCCCCCAGTGGAATCTGAGAGATTATAAACTTTTCCACCCATGTATTACTCATTCTCTCCTGTAAGGTGGTGACAATGCCCAGGTAATGAAACTCAATGGAGTTGATTACAGGAGCTTCTGGAGGGGAAGGTAGCTTTTGTGATGATCTGGGAACGCGCATCTTCAGTCCTTCTCTGTAGACAGAAGCATTTCCATATGGAAAACAAGGTTGGTTTTCTCTTCCAGCACCTGCATTTGAGTCTTGGGGTGGGGGAAAGGAGAGCAGCATCTGAGGAAGTCTGCTAGCTTCCCAGCCTGGAGAAGGCCTTGTTGGAAGAAATATCCTTCTGGGTTCAGTTCCAAGTGGGGAAAAAGACCCTGGATTCATGGAAGTTGCTTGGAGAGAAACATTGGCTGTCAGACTCCCAGGGGTGGGGTTGGGGAGTCTTAGCTAACTTTGTAGGCTTTGCCTGGACCCCATGGCTTCACCTGAGTGCTGGCTGATGCAATTTTCCCAGGCCAGGTGGAGAGATGGGCAGAGGCCTTTGTTATGCAGAATACTCTGGTCCAGGCCTTAATGGCCCACCCATTAACAAGGGTGTGGGGGGGGTGAGCTTCTGCTTCTGAGTTTCTACTTCTCTTTTTAAGGGAAATATCCTGCCTTTTTAATGTTTCCTAGGATATTTCATTTTTCTGGGAGACAGGTGGGTGCTAACTTCCTACAGCCTGCACAAAAGTATGGAGATTTTTTTCCCTTCTAATTATTTCTTTACTTCAATGGCCTTTGGCTCAGTAAAGACTAAAAGGAGCTTAAGCAGAGGGTTGGAAGCAGGGCTGGGCTTCAAAAATTTTGGCAAGGGGTTCTCTGCCCGGTTGCTGGGTGGGTGTGGCCATGGTGGGTGTGGCCTACTTGCCCTCCTGCACCACAGCAGGGAGGGGCATTTTTTGTCCTCCCCGGGCTCCGGAGGTTTTCCTAGAGACTCCAGGAGGGCAAAAACAACCTCCCTGGGCTCCAGAGCAAGGCTGGCATTCTGCTGATTTGGACCAGTTCTATAGAACCGGTTGTTATGATTCTGTGCCGTTCGGAGAACTGGCAAATCGTTCCCCTGGCTGGCTCCTTCCCTCCCTGCCCAGTCACTCCTCAAGGTATTTCTTTCCTCCTGACGATCAGCTCTTTTGATGATCAGCGATGCTGGGATTCCCCCTCTCTCTCTTACTGCTTTGCTCAGGAGGCCCAAAAATGGAGTGGAGGGGGGAGCTGCCCACCACCCCCTCTGCTCCATTTTTTTGCCTTTCTGGGCCCCAGGGAAGCTTCCTGGGAACAAAAATCTCCCCCCCCCCCATAAGAAGGCTTCTCTGAGGCCCCCAAAAACAGGGGGAGGGGGTTGATGCAAAAAAAGAAGAAGACACACCCACCCAGTCACATGGCCACGCCTACCTAGCCATACCCACAGAACCGGTTGTTTAAAAATTTAAAAATTTGATTCCTAGCCTTGCTCGGGAGGCTCTCTGGAAGCTAGAAATGGGCCTATTTCTGGCCTCCCTGAACTTCCAGAAGGACCATTTTTCACCCTCCCAGAGCCTCCATAGGCACCAAAATGGGCCCCCTGGGAACTCCTGGGAGGGGAGGGGAAGGGAAGGGTGGGTGGGGCCAGCCAGGAGTGGGATTTGGGGGGGGTCTCCAAACTCTGCAGAATCTTAGCTAGGGGCTCTCCTGAACCCCTGTGAACCCCCAGCAGCCCACCCTTGGGTTGGAGTAGATGACCTCTAAGGTCCCTTCCAATTCTAGATTTTTGTGTTCTGCAGGTAGTCCTTCTGAGACTTTGCATCTCAGAAGATCACCAATGGGGATCACGGGATCTGGGGAAGGCTGCAATGGTCATAAATGTGAGTCGGTTGTCAAGCATCCGAAGGTAAATCACGTAACTTTGGGGATGTTGCAATGGTCGTAAGTATGAAAAATGGTCGTAAGTCACTTTTTTCAATGCTGTTGTGACTTTAGTCACTAAATGAATTGCTGTTAAGTCAAGGGCTACTTGCATTCTTTCCCTTTTACAATAATCAGGTTAGGTTGACTTGAAACAACTTGTTGAGAGGGAAAGAGAAAGAGAGAAGGAGAGAAAGAGAAAGAGAGACAGAAAGAAAGAAAGAAAGAAAGAAAGAGAGAGAGAGGGAGAAAAAGAGAAAAAGAAACAAAGAGAAACAGAGAAAGAGACAGAGAAAGAAAAAAGAGAGAGAGAGAGAGAGAGAAAAAGAGAAAGAGAAATAAAAAGGAAGAGAGAAAGAATGAGAAAGAGAAAGAGAAAGAAAGAGAAGAGAGAAAGAGAAAGAGAGAGAGAAACAGAGAAAGAAAGAGAAAAAAGAGAGAGAAATAAAGAGAAAGAGAAAGGAAGAATGAGAATGAGAAAGAAAAAGAAAGAAAGAGAGAAAGAAAGAAAAAGAGAGAGAGAAATTCTTGGAGCAGGGCAGAAAGCGACGGAAAGTTTGGATCCGAGGCAACTCCAGTGGTCAGTGGTAATAGCTCCTTATGGAAAGGCTATTAAATCTTAATTCCGAACTCATTACTACCCTGTGAGTAAATAGTACTCTCTCACGGAATTTAACTGCCGTCCCGCATTTCTGGACGGAAGAGAATAATGTGCCAAAATCCACCTGTTCCGATAAATAGGGCTATCATTAGCGCCATGGAGTAGCTGATGACGTCTTCCCCTAAAGGGTTTTTTTTTTCCACCCCAACCTCTGTAAATTATACTAAATAACCATAATGCTTCAATTTACCAGTCTAAAGTTTGCTCCCATTCATCCATAGTCAACAGTTTAAAGTTAAAAAAAAGAAAAGCCAGCTGGGAAAATAGGAGTCTAATCAGATGCCATATAAACGGGCCAATCTGATGAGCCTTCTTCTCCACCCACTCACCCTTCTCCCTTTTGTAAGAAACAAATGAATCAAAAGATTGGGGAGAGAGAGAGAGAGAGAGAGCAAAGGAGAGATTGACAGGCATCTCTCTCACTGCTGGCTCAAAGGAGAGAGACCCTACGCAAAAGTTTTTTTGTGTTTTTAAACTTCCTGGCTGTTTTATCTCTCCGACGTTAACAAACGTATGTATTTACAGGGGACATAATAAACCTCCCACAAATCATGATGTTTCCATGTTCTGTTCTCTTTAGTCCTCAGTTAGTAAGGATTTCAAGAGGCAAAAACATCACAATATCATCCAAAAGCATAACCAGAGATGGACACGGTAGAGTTAGGAGTAAGTTGGTCCAGAAGTCAACAGCAAAATGATTCCAAATCCTACTTGAGGCTGAAGACCAAGATAATAATCAACATTCAGGGCACAAGGTTTCTCAGACTGGAGGTAACGTTACCAGGCTGAAAACCAACAAGGCTGCTCTCAAGGACAGAGGGGTGTTTGATCAGGAGTTGTAGGTTTGTGAACTCACATCATCTGGGTGTTTATTAAATTACATCTAGTATAGATAGAAGGGAACATTTGGAGCTCGGGGTAGAACTGTGCGATCCTTGGTGCTTTCTGAGCTTGGTGTTTTTCTTGCAGATGTTTCATTGCTCAACCTGGTAACATCATCAGTGCTAGAAGGGGATTGAGTCTGTGGAGGAGGAGGAGAATGAGAGGAGGAGGAAGAGGAGGAGGAGAGGGGGATGAGGAAGGAGGAAGAGAACGTGGGGTCCTTGGTGGTCTCTGAATTTGGTAGTTTTCTTGTAGATGTTTCATTACTCAACCTGATATCATTAGTGCTAGAAGGGAATTGAGTCTGTGGAGGAGGAGGAGAATGGGAGGAGGGAGGAGGAAGAAGAGGAGAACTGTGGGGTCCTTGGGGCTCTCTGACCTTGTTGGTTTCCTTGCAGATATTGTTAAACCTGATAAAATCATATTAGCTAGTTTCCATCTGCAAGAAAACCACCAAGCTCAGAGTGTGTTAATGAAGACTCAATCAATCTTTAGAAACCAAGTTCAGGGAGCACCAAGGATCCCATCTGGTGCCCAGGTCATTCAAACAAGATAACCTACTCTCAAGTAGACCTTTATTCCTTTATTCCTACTCTCAAGTAGACCTTTATTACTCTTGCCTGTGAGCTAATGCTTTGCCTTGCTCAACATCTGATACTCAACTCACTGGTGGTACCATTCTTCTGGTTTGCTGGTTCCAGAACTGGATGCTGGGCATTTTGGGGTGGTACAGACTGATTGATTGATTGATTGATTGCCTGGTTGAAATGGTTCAGAAGATTCATTGCAATGGCCGGACACTTCTTTCTCCATTAAGGAGCTGTAACTCAAATGAGGCCATGCCATCACTGCAAGAGAAGATGGTGAGGCTGTCAAAAGCTGAACCAAAGCACCTATGGTTAATTGTACAACATTGGATTGGCCCGCCTGGCCAATTCATGCATCCAAGAGGCAAGCAAAGTACAATTTCTCCAGATGCAAATCTTTCAATGCTTCAGTTCTTTTCAAGCAGTTCAAGATATCTGAAACAGCTTCATTTGGATCAGGTCCCAAATACAGTGGTACCTTGAAACTCAACAGCTTTGAAACTCATTGAATTTGGTACTAATGCATTTTGATGTGAATATTTTGTCCTGGTACTCATTGTTTGTTTGATACTCAAGCACAAGCTAGAACTTATTGGTGTCATTTGCTTTGTGACACACTCCATTATTCCTTGTGGGGAAAAAAATGTTTGGAACTCATCATTTTTGGTACTTATTGTTCCTCCCAGAACCAATTAGTACCGAGGTATCTCTGTATTGCATTATAATGGATTTATTCAGGAACTCACTTCAGAGTGTTGGGTGAACTGAACTAGCAATTATTTCCCAAATAGCTAAATAGCTGACATCAGTCAATCAGATGTTGAGAGGTCAAAACTGAGCAATGAAAACATTGGCCTGATTTTTTTCACATTGGACACTCTCAAAATTATTGCACTGACTTTTGAAAACATAAGCCAGGAGATGTGAAAAAAGTTTACCTACATAATATTTACTTGATATTCTTCCTGTCTACCAAAGTTCTTTTCTCCTCCTAATCCCTGGTAGGTTCCCATGATTTAAGTTGGTGCAGTTCATTGGTGAGTGCACACTGATGAAGTTTAGGAGAGCTACGGGAGGGGGGAGGTTCCCCCTCCCCAATTCCCTCCCCCAAAAGCAAATCCTCTTAGCTTTAGGAGGTAGTTTCATCTGGGCCCAGCAAACCCCTGTCAACCTTCTGCTGGGGATTGGATCAATGCAGAGTATTGGTCTTTGATGGACTTTCAGCCTCTGTGATCTCTCAACCCAAGGATGGGGAAGAGTTTAAAGAATGAGCATATCAATTCAGGACCACTGAACTGCATTTCCATGGGGGTGGGGCTCCTCCCCAGCTTTTGTCCCTCTCCATCTCTGCTCCTCCTCCTTTTGTCACTCTTCTTTCATGCTTTGTTTACGTTCGTGTTTTTTTTTTTTTGGGGTGTGAAACTTTTGTTGCCAGGGCTTTCTGCAAAACTTCACATAAAGCTTTGGTGAGGCCCAGAAAACCTGCCCATCCCTTCAGGGTCAAAACCAGTCCAGAACTTCCATCCTGGTATCTCAGCCCTAGAACTTTCATCAGCATCTCAGCCTTGGTGAAGCCATTTAAAAGATGCCTTCAATCTGGAGACATCTATCCCAACCTGAAAATGTTTACCCACTTTGCTTCTCACCCTTGTCCCCATCCCCCAGAAAGCTTTCACAACTAACAGTCTTCTGTGAACCAAGTAACCAAACTGTTCCAAAGTTGTGACGATCATCAGAGGGCTTTACTCCTCACTGGTCAAGGACAATCTTCTCCATGGAATGGAGTTTCAACTGTATTTTGATAGCAGAAGTTTCCTGATATGTGTAGCTCAGAAGATGTGTAGCTTAGAAGATGTGTAGCTCAGGGTTGAAACGAGGGGTCCTTGGTGCTGTCTGAGCTTGGGGGTTTTCTTGCAGATGTTTCATGGCCCAAACTACCCATTGTTGGATCATGAAACATCTGCAAGAAAACCACCAAGCTCAGACAGCACCAAAGGCTCCTGGTTTGATCCTAGGAGTCTCTTGCTGGAGGGGAAAAAATGGTTTGATGTTTTTGTCAGACTTTCTTGAAATTGGTGCCATGTGTATCAAATTTCAACAGACTATGTTCTGGAACTACCTGAAGCGAAATGTCTACATTCAATTTTAAAAGTGGCATTGATTCACTGGGGCCGTTAGAAGAAAGTTCCTGACTTCAGAGTTTGTTCTTATCTGCTTTACAGACAAACAAAGGGAAGTTTGGCTAAACTAAAAGTAAAAAATAAATCCCAAAACAAGTCACAGAACTAAGACCCAACCCCAAACCCCTTCGTTGGCTGTTGAATTTTATTTCGAGATTGCATTCTAGAAAAAAAAAATCAAATGTCAATTTCATTATAGAGAGCTCAGGCTGAGATTCCTGATGTCTTTCATCATTTCTACTGTCTGTCAAAATTTACAGATTTTTGGGACGTGGGTCTAAGTAGCCCAACGTTTGTAGAAGCATTGTGACTGTTGAACTTTGCTTGAAGTTCTCATTCTGAATTTGAAGGCCCTGCTTTTTCCAAAAGATAACTGGACTTTTTTGGGTTTTATTCCCTTGGAAATGTTTTTTTTTTTCATCCTGTCTAAATGGAAGAAGTTTCTTGGATGAGAAGTGAAGCGTCTTCCAGGAAAAACAAAGTCCATTTGTCTTTTGGAAAAACATCTTCAGGACAACCATGACCTGAAGGATTGAGATTCTCCGTAGACCTCCTGATTTTGAAGCAATATATTGTGGCTGGATTTACTACCAGTTGCTTGGAAGACATTCTTTTTCACTAAGTCCTCTCTTCTGAATCTCATTTCTATCCTTGCTCCTCCGATATGGACCTGTTCATGATAGATGTCTTGGAACAGGAGCCTCCAACCATGGCAACTTTATGATGCGTGGACTAGTGGGGGGGTTCAAAAACTTTTACTACCAGTTCTGTGGGTGTGGTTTGGTAGGCATAGTTTGGTGGGCATGGCAGGGAAGGGTACTGTAAAATCTACATTCCTTCCCCACCCCACTAACCTGCTTTCCAGCTCCTTTCTGCTGTGCAGGGCAACCAAAGAAGACCCAGCCAATCAGCTGGGTCTTAATGGGAGGTAGAGAAGAGATGTGGTTGGCAAGGCCAGTCAGAGGTGGGATTTACCGGTTCTCCGAACTACTCAAAATTTCCACTACCGGTTCTGTAGAACCGGTTCAAACCGGCTGAATCCCACCTCTGGTGTGGATTTCAACTCCTAGAATTCCTCTGGCTGGGGAATTCTGGGAGTTGAAGTCCACACATTGTAATGTTCTCAAGGTTGAAGAACCCCCATCTTAGAAGATAGTTGCTTCTGAGGATTTCTAATTATCTTGGCTGGACCATTGAATGGACACCTTCTCGCCGCCAGTACAGGAAAGGAAGCAGCCTCTGTTTGCTTCTATAACTAGAAGGGAACATTTCAGCTGACAAACAGCTAGAATCTAGATCTTCTTCTGAAGGACAAAAAGAAGATACATCTTTTTGAAATGCAAATGGTGGCTTGTTAGATTATTATTATTATTTTGTTTTTAGAAAAAAAAGGGAAAAGAAAATGAAAAACTGGCCTGATTTATTTATTTTCCAACCTACTAGGAAAGAGTTGGCTGGGAGAATGTGTCAACTCCGTCGGCTAAAGTTCTACCCCGACTGGAGAATTATCCGATAATTCATACAGACAGCAGCAATTACCTGTTTATACTGAAGAGAGGCAGCTAATTAAGGACTCACTTTCCCTACATTGGTACTAGTGTACAACCAGGAGAATATCTCGGAGCTACAATGGCTCTTTGCCATCCTTTAGCTGCTGCTTGATGTTGGTGCTTCACATTAAGCAGGTGAGAGGGGGAATTATGTGTTTGAATAGTCCTCCCTTCAGAGCAGAAAAAGAAGAAAGAGTTCCTTCCCACAGGGCAGCTAGTTTATGGCATTCACTACCACAAAGTATAGGAAACATTCCTTCCTTCTTTCCCTCTCTCTCCTCCCTTCCTCCCTTCCCCTTTTCCTTCCTCCCTTCCATCCCTCCCACTTTCCCTTCCTTCCCTTCCTTAAGTTCCTTCTTTCCTTCCTCTCTCTTTTTCTCTTCTTTCCTTGATTTCCTTCCTTCCTCTTCCTTCCCTTCTTTCTTTCTTCTTTCTTTCTCTATCTCTCCTTCCTTCTCCCCCCTCCCTCCCTCCCTTCGATCCTTTCCTTCCTTAAGTTCCTTCTTTCCTTCCTCTCTCTTTTTCTCTTCCTTCCTTGATTTTCTTCCTTCCTTCTTTTTCTTTCTTTCTTCTATCTCTCTCTCTTCTTTATTTCTTGATTTTTCCTCCCTTCCACCCATCCATTTATCTTTTTTCTTTCTCTCTCTCTCCCCCCCTTTTTTCTTACTTCCTTCTTCTATCCCTCTTCTTTTTTTCTTTTTTTCTTTCTTTCTTTTTCTCTCTCCCTTCCTTTAATTTCTCCTTCCTCCCTCCCTCCCACTCTGCAACCCATCCACCCATTCATCTATCTTTTATCTCTGTTTCTCTTTCTTTCTTTCTTTCTTTCTTTCTTTTTTCTCTCTCTCCCTTCCTTTAATTTCTCCTTCCTTCCTTCTTTCCTTCCTTTTCTTCTGGAAATAACCGATTCCTCCCTGGTGCATCCTTTCTGAGCTCCAGCCTCTCAAAGCCTCTCTCTCTGCTTAGCAATATTCAATCAACTGTCGGATTAAAGGTGAAATCAGTCACGCAAAGCTCAGGGAAACCTACTGCTGCTTCTCCGCAGTGGGACTTCTCTAATCTCCCTCCAAGAGACAAAAGATCATAACTGATTTACTCCTACTCCCTGGGGGACAATTTGCTTATAGGCTGGAGGTGCAATCAGGAAACATACTGAATGGCTTTCATACCCAGGAGAAAAGAGATGGCAAAATGAAACCAGTGTTCCTGTTTCTCCAATTTTTCTTTTTTAAATTCTCCCAGAAAGAAAAAGAAAGAAAATAAATTCTGCCAGGTAGGTTTCACCCATTCCTGCCCTCAAAGTAACCTGCTGAACATGGTCACAAAAAGAGCTCAGTTAATTTGGAAGAGAAGGCTATTTTTTCCCCCTAGGTAGGTTTGCAGTTTTTTAAAAAATGCCATTTTAAAGAGGGGGAATCTCAACTGTTCAATGTCCATTGCAAAGGAGCATTTCAGAGGTGGTCTTCACCAGGTTCTGATCAGTTCTGGAGAACCAGTAGAGGAAACTTTGAGTACTTCAAAGAACCAGCCAATCCCACCTCTGATTGGCCCCGCCCCATCGATTCTCCGCCCCCTGACTCCTAGCTGATTGGCTGGGTCTTCTTTCCAACGGGACGTGTCCTCTTGTCTCGACCTTTCGTCCGATCACCCCACCCCTCCGAAGGGGGATTTTGCAGTATTCTTCTCCTGCCACGCCCACCAAGCCATGCTCACAAAACTGGTAGTAAAAAAAATTTGAATCCCACCTCTGAATTTGTGTGCATGAGAAGTGAGAGCCAAATGAAAAATGCTTCAAAAGAATGGATTCATACAAGCAACCCAGTTGCTTTTTCAAGCCCCCCCCTCCCCTGTTAGTTGATTCAATTTGAGGCTTTCCTTCTGGGGAAGAGAAATGTGTTCAATAATTGACTTTGAATTTAACAAATTGAATTTGTCAATGAGAGGGATGTTCAAGTGGTACTCCAGATGTTTGGGAAGTCCATTTCTCTTCCAAGTTGTCTCCAAACTTAAAGTCCACTTCTCCTCCAAATTGTCCCAAAACTTTTCCAACCTTCATCCAGAGCTCCCAAGTAGATAGGTTATCTTGTTCAGAGTAAAAGGTTTCCTTGTCCAACATAAATTTATCTGCACAGGAACACCATTGCAGCATACTGGGAATATTTACCTTGCTATATCAATAAAGTAATTATTGTTAAATTAAAAAAAATGAATCCTTTGCTTATAAGCAATTAATTTACAATATCATCCTGGCCAGAATTCACAGTCCCTTCGTTCATTTTTCGGTGTTGCACCCCTCACTCAATGCCTTGTCTGCCGGTACATTGGCCAACTTTCTCTTCCGAAATGTTTGTCAAGGAAGCCACATGTCTGATGCTCCTCTTGGCAGGTGTTATGGGTTCCTGGACTCCATCTGAAAGCACTTAATCTGTCAATAACATTGAGTTGGCTTGGCCCATGCACAAAACAAAGTTTATGTTAGCCGATGCAGAAGTCAATGGATAGCACTCATCAAATGTACTATGTACAAAGAGAACCTGTGCGTGCAAACTCTCGCGGTGTGTATGGGAGCTGACAACGTAGGGTGGTGAGTGAGGGGTTTCACTGATGTTGTAGATGTCTACCAAGAAGGAAACCAAGAGGATAAAGGGTGGAAATGAGGGCTCCTTGGTGCTCTCTGAGCTTGGTGATTTGCTTGCAGACATTTCATTACCCGGCTAGGTAACATTATTGGTGCTGGAAGGAGGAGGAGAGGAGGAGGAGGAGGAGGAGGAAGAGGGGAAGAAGAAGATGAAGAGGAGAAGGAGAGGAGGAGAAGGATAAATAGAAGGAGGAGGAGGAAGAGGAAAAGAGGAAGAGGAAAAGGAAGAGAAGAGGAAGAGGAGGAGAAGGATAAATAGAAGGAGGAGGAGAGGAGGAGGACTATGGGGTTCTTGGTGCTCTCTGAGCTTTGTTGTTTGCTTGCAGACATTTCATTACCCCACCAGCTAATATCATCAATGCTGGAAGCAGAAAGAGAAGGAGATGGGGAAAAGGAAGAGGAAAAAGGAAGAGGAAGAGGAGAAGGAGAAGGATAAATAGAGGGAGAAGGAGAGGAGGAGGAGGACTTTGGGGTTATTGATGCTCTCTGAGCTTGGTTGTTTGTTTGCTTGCAGACATTTCATTACCTGATTAGCTAACAACATCAGTGCTAGAAGGGAAGGGTGGTTGCAGAATGGAAGAAAAAAGGGAAGGGGGGAGGAAGAGGAGGAGGAGGAGGAGGAACAGATAACTGTGGGTTCCTTAGTGCTTTCTGAGCTTGATTGTCTTCTTGGAGACATTTCATTACCCGACTCACTAACATCATCAGTGTTGGTGAGTGTGGGGTTTGCTGTCTGTTTAAAACCAAAACACAAGCCTGCAAACAGATAAGCAGTAATCAACACTAGACAAACAATCAAGCAGAAAACAATCAAGGGCGAACTTCCAAGGAGAAAACCACACCTCCTCTGGCTGGACAAGCAACTGTACATAAACAGGGATCCAAAATCGAATTTACTTTTATGCAAAGTAAAGTAAAAAATCGAATTTAGTTTGAGTAGGGGGTTTCTAAGATAACAACTGATCCTTAAAAAGTTGCTGGTGTTTCAAGCTGCAATTCATCCCCTGCGTTTAAAACCACAGTTCCTTCCTTCCTTCCTTTAAAATGACTTCTGAAGAACTTACCACGAACCTGCAAACTTTCTCGATGAATTGATTGAGATGAACATTGCAACCCCTGCAAGCAAACTGTTCCGTATAAAATCAAAATGTGTCATTTAATTTTAATTTAATTTGATTTTTTAACTTAACTTTATTATTTTATTTATATTAATGTATTGTATTCTGTATTCTTATTTTATTTGATTTCTTTTTACTTCATTTCATTTATTTTTTATTTGATGGATGATGGCTGCCCTTTCAGACAAGGAGACAACTCCAAACCACATCTCCCCTTTGGTGCTGTCAGAACCCATCACCCAAGAGAGATTGTGTGGTTTGATTAATTGATTCCAGCACCTTCCCAGGTTGTCCTGACTTCTTCTCTCCTCATTGTTCTCTCCTTCTTGCACCACAGTCTTAAAAAGCCAGGAACAGCCTCTGTAACTGGGACTTCATGGACAATGGAAAGCTTTGGGAGTGGGGAGTTTTGCATTTGTTCCTCCTCTCCTTGCAAGGAGAGCCCACCGATGGGCTCCCCACCTCGCTTCAGTGATTTGTAAACTAATTCTTTGCTTCATTAGTTTGTATTGCTATGTGTTGCTCTATTCAGCCACCAGATGCCAACAATTGGTATTTAAATTCCACCCCATCTAGAGCACTTTTAGTAAGACTTTCTGCCCTGATGATAATCTGTAGGCAAATTTACTTATGCCCAAGACCAATTAATGAAAGGTGGGTTGGAGGGAAGGAGGTGTCACACACCACGCTGAAGCAGAGTTTGTTTAATTGTGATTTATTTATTTATTTATCTGTCTATCTATCTTTTTGGAATAAGTCACAATTGACCTTTCATGGCACTCAGCTGTAAAAAAAAAAAAAAGAAAGAAACCCGTTTACAAAGCATATTGGTAAGGATTCCGGGCTAGGTTTAAAATCGCTGAAAGCACAACAGGATGCCAAGAAAAGGGAGACTAAAATCTCTAGTGCAGTTGGCTTTGTGGAATAAAGATAGCTCACTATGGCTTATTCAGCAGATCATGGTTAAACAGCGCTGGCTGGGAGATGTAAAGCAGTTGCTGGCTTATCTATCTATCTCTTCTATTATCTATGTAATCTATCTCTTCTCTCTCGATATCTGTCATCTATTTTCTATTATCTGTATTTTCTCTCTCTCTCTCTCAATCTATTTATTTATCTATTCCTATCTATTT